>WYDI02015520.1:0-33690 GCA_009867235.2 Psittacus erithacus
ATAGGCTACACCTTTTGTTCTCGCGCTACTAACAGGATTGTCTGGATTTGAACATCACTACCCTCTGATTGTCCACTCTCAAATGATGCCGTAAATGGCCTGGCGGGGGAGCTGGGGGTGTAAGGGAATGTCTCCTTCTTAGGCTGATCACCCGAGGAGGGGAAAAAAGATGCGTAATTGCTAAACACTGCTATTATATATCTCCCAAAGTATAGAGGTGAAAACCACACTGGGAACACAAGATCAGTTTCATGATCAATGAGTCTGTTGTATCACAAGTCATTACCGAAAAGTACTATGAAATAAGAACCTTGGCCCAGGCCCCCCGGCCAATAAACACTAACATAGCAAATATCAGCTGTAAGTAAGATACGACATGCTGAAACTCCGATATCAAGACCAACAACTTTGAGAGCCAATAAATCAGCATTGTGACGAGTGACTGTTAATCCAAAATGACGAATGCTTATCACAAACACGATTAGACACACTCTGGTCAGATTTGTCGTTTCTCAACCCTTTGAGCCTCATGTTAGGTGACACAAAGAACTGTCATGGTTTAAACCCAGCCAGTCACTCAGAACCACACAGCCGCTTGCTCACTCCCGTCTTCCCCTTCTTCCCCCCTGCTCCCGGAGGTTGGGGAGTAGAATCGAAAGACTGTAACACCCACAGGTTGAGATAAGAACAGTCCAGTAACTAAGGTATAACACAAAACCACTGCTGCTACCACCAATAATAATAATGATAAGGGAAATAACAAGGAAAAAGAATACAGCTGCTCATCACTCACCGACCAATACTCAGCCCAACCTGAGCAGCGATCTGGGCCTTCAGGTTCTATACTGAGCAGGACGTGCTGTGGTAAGGAATCCTGTGGGTGACTGGATAGAAATAGTTAACAAAATGAATCCAGCCTTTATCACCATAGTTCGGCCTGAGCCCTGGGAACATTGGAGAAAACACCAAGGCCTGAGCCCTGGGAACATCAAATAAAAGACCAGGTGTTAATGGTCTAATTGGCCTGAACCTTGGGAACTGTGGAGAAAATAACTACTTGGAAAGATCGGTTAGCCAAAGTAGGCAGTTTGCAAGATAAAGCAGGAGGCACACCTCAAAGGCAGACCAAGCAATGGGAATATTTGCAATCCTCAGATGTTTTGCTAAATTGGGATGATAAGGGAATGAAACAGTAGAAAGTTACTGCTTAGCACTTAGCAGACTATAAAAGGGATGTGAGACACGAAATAAAGGATTTCAGATTTCACCAGAACTGGAGTCTGTGAATTCATCCCCTCAGAATACCCCTGTGGCTAGTTTGAGTCAGGTGTCCTGTCTCTGCTTCCTCCCGGCATCCCTTCCTTCCTGGCAGAGCATGAGACTCAGAAAGTCCTTGGTCAGAGTAAACATTACTCAGCAACAACTGAAAACACTGGTGCTATCAGCATTGTTCCCAGGCTGAAAGTCAGAAACATAGCACTGCACCAGCTACTAAGAAGGAGAAAAATGACTGCTACTGCTGAACCCAGGATACAGACACAGAAATTTTTCAGTTTCCTAATGCAGACTACAGTTTACAAGCTCCATCTTAGAACACAGCATTTCCAAAACAAACTGAATTCAGCAATATCTTGATTGGAAAATTAAGTTGTAACATTATACGTAATCCTCACTCATTCACTAAAACACTGTATTTTTACCCAGGTTAATTACTAGATCACAGTCTGCATCACACCCTCATGCTGTATCACAGTTAAAGTCCCTAGAATAAAAATACCCTACATTTCCCTACCTTTTTATGCCAAACACGATTCCATAAAGGCTTCCTAATCCTGTATCTGTGTACAGGTGTGCTGACTTGAAGACCAAGAGAAAATAGCAGTACCTTCTTCAGGTTTTCAGAGAGCGGAGACTGAGGATTTGAGGTTCTTCAAATGACTTGCTCGGAAATAAGGGAAGCTGAATAGAAGGACACAATAAGAATCTTGATAAGGTCTACCAAGAGATAATATCTCATTTCACAATATGTGGAGCATCTGGACAACCAAGCTGTACTGCAGGTCAGCAGACACCTGAGAACAATGCTTCAGTTTGCAGACCTGGTAACACTACTTCTGGATAAAGACCAGAGAAATCTTTTGAATAGGGAAGAAAACTACACAGGGAGTCTACCTTCCACAGCACAGATTTTAACACCAGTTCCTCCAGTCCTTTTAGAATTTAATAAAGAGCAACTTGTACAAACAACCAATGGACAAAACACATCCTTCAAGTTTGTTCACAAACCTTCTGAAGAGCTCTACCTGTAAGTCTAAGCTATGTGAAGTGGTAGAGTCTTAAAAACCTGTATTGGAGCTAAACTGGAAGAAGAGCAAAAGCAATACACAGTGGAAGTGATGCAATATGCTGGTTTTGCAGTCTTCTCTCCAGCCTTCTCCCTTCTCCTCCCTCTCTCCTCTCCTGAAAAATATTATTTGGTTGGCTACCTCTAAGCAGAGACAGATTATACATATAGTGCCCACATGATTTGATTTAATTTCCCCAGTTTTTAAGAAAAGCTATGAACCAATTTTTTTAGTGTTTTATTAAAAGCCCCTTGAATTTTAACTCAGCCTGTTGCAATTGATGTAGAACAGTTACAAAGGCTGTTTAAGAGGCTTGGGCACAATTTGTTCTCTTTTCAGGGATACTGAGGGAAAGATTTTTTTTCCAGGCGCAGTTCCACTACACAAGGTCAGCCAACACACAGCTTCTACCTCTCACAGACCTTCCTGGTCCTTGCTTTACATTGCCCTTACTTATCTAGCACTGTCTGGACACGCACTGGCTTGAACACAAACTGCATTTCCCTGTGAGCCAAATTAACTCTACTCAAGCAGAAAAAAACCCAGCTACTTTCTAGAAGGGATAGTGACTTGAACAAAGATCAACAATTTTGACTTCAAGAAATCCCTACTACTAAGAACTACGTTGTCTTCTGTGTCCTCCTCCATGACTTGCTCCCTAAGAGACCTTTAACATCCTCCAGTTCTCCACTTGCATGTAGGCTGATGCACACACATTCAGCATATCCTGCTGGGAGAAAACATCAACCCGGTTTCAGATTCCTCCTCCTCCATGAAAAGGGATTTCCACCCACTTTAAAAACAGGTGACATAGTCTTTTTTGGATTATTTGGGGTTTTTCCCCTCAATAGAACAGAGGTCATTACCACAGGCTACTATGAAAACAACAGAATCAAATATAGCAAAGAAAAAGCAGGATGCTGAAAGACAAAATTATTTCAGATCATGCTCTCATTTTAATTCTGTTCCACTGGTTTTGAACGGTCTCTAGTTGGTTAAACACTGTGCTGTGCTCTTCAGGAACTGCCAGCGAAGGAAGGCTAGAGCTAGGAGACAGGAAGCGGCGAGAGCCCTTTCAGCATGGCGCGGACGAACCCGAGAGCGGAGCATCCTCCCGGCTGCGCCCGCGGGAGCACACCGCCCCCTGCTGGGCCGCCCCAGCGCCTGGCCCAGCGACGCGGGGGGATGAGTCGCTGGACGCCTTCAATAGGAGCTCAGCTGCTGCAGAGGAAATACAGCGGGGTTGTACCAGCACTGAGATGCCACGCAGTTTTGGCCAGGGCTTCTTGCAAAAGGGGAGCTTCCCACAAACCTGCCATCCGTGCTTTCTCGCTGCTCTGCCAGGTACCATCATGTGTGGTGCCTCAGAGCAGGGCTTCCCAGGCAGCGCTTACTACATGGCGTATCTCCAAACCTTGGGAGGGCAAACAGCAGGCAAACATTCCCGTGTTTGTAGGGATGGCTTTTGACCTCAGCTTTGCACAGGCAAAAACCTTTGTCATGGCATAGAAGCAGCTCCTCTCTATTGACTTTCACAAAGAACAAACACTTCAACAGGTTTTCACCCTGCTTTTTTGTTTGTGTTTTTTTTTTTTTTTTGTATGGCTCCGATACCTTTTTCATATTCATTTTTATGCTACATAACTTTACAAGATTGTAAAGAAAGCCTTGAAGAAGCACTCCTTGTAGGACAACCATCAACTCATGTTACTCTGCAGTGCCAAACAGCAGATGTTACCAGCACACACTGCAGTCCAAATGTAAATTACCTCTGTATTGTGCACTAAGTAAAGAAGCCTGAATGAGGTACAGCACTCAGCAATACAACCACTCTCCTGGGTTTTACTGGGCCAAGTACCCTTGCTCAGAAAACCACAGCATCCTGCCATGCAGGTAAGACAGGCAAATTATAAAAAATAAAACAACAAACATAAAAAACCACCGCCACCACAAAAAAAAATCCCTACCAGAAAACAAATAGGCAAATAAAAACTTCAAAACCAGTCACAGTTCCCATTGGTGTACTGTTTCCTCTGCAAATACCAAGTCAAAGTCAGTATCTTTTATCCTAATCTTCCAGATTCTGCAGTCAAATACTCCTAGAAAAGCACATCTCCATCCACAAAGCCAGCCCTGCTATTTCCTGCATTTCTCCATAAGGTGGAATTAAATCATCAGACTCAACAAGCAGAGCTTGTAAGGTCAGGTGGTGGGGTCTCTCAGAAACAAGGCAAAAATCTTTGAGCATGTTACTGGAGATGAGTGTTCTGAAAGCCGCAAGGTTTGCAGTCAGAGAGGAAAATGTTCTTGGCTAGTCTTTGTCCAGAGCAACAGGTAAAAACAGCATAGAATAAGAAAGGAAGGAAAAGAAGGGATAAGAAGGAGACAGAAAAAAATCAAAAAACAATCAAACAAAAGCCTCCCAAACAAACAGCAAGTAAGGATTTTTAAAAAAAAAAAAAAAGGGGGGAGAGAAAGATATTATTAAAAAAAAAAAAAATAGGCAAGGAATGGGAAAATATCAACTTCCAAAGAAACAGGAAAAGTAGAATGATGCCCTAACTTGCTTCTTAAGCTCCAGTTATGCAGCAAAGGGAGCATTATCACGGTCTCAGTTGGTAAATAATCTGGTACAGACTAAGTACTAGATTTAGCTTCTATTGCGAGTAATGGAGTATAAACTGACACTGGATTATGAGAGGTTCAACATTATGACAAGTAAAATTAGTTATTTTGCCTAAATGAGTAACGTAGTCTTCAACAAGCCAAGCATGTATATGTTATTATTTAACTAGTGTAGCAGACCAAAAAATGATTTTGACCCTTTGTTTTTCATTATATTTTATGAATCATAAGCAACTACTTAAAAAAACTGTTATTGCCTTTCATAATTTTTCCTTGTATTCACATAAATACATTATCTTGGTTATAAATTCCAGAATGTAGGCAGATCATGATTTTTTAAACACTTCAATAATCTGAGTAAGACCCAGCCACAGAATATAAAACATGTCTTCAGAGACTGCTAACTCTAAGGATTAGCAATCTGTTTACAGCGTACCAGACAAATTCAAAGCTATATTCTATAGGCTACAGACAACAACTGTCATCTTTCACCTGAAACACGCATGTTTTCTAATTGCTTATAAAAGCAGATTTCCATATTTCAGATTGTAAATCACATGAAGTACTAGCATTCATCAGCAGGTAAAATTAACTGGAATCACTGCTCAGCTCCCCAAAAGCATGATACTAGCACAAATTTTTATTTTTTTTTTCTTTTCTTTAACAAATGACAAAAAAACCCCAAACAAACCAAACACTGCTTCCATAGGAAACCGGTTTATTTTAAGGGACTATTTTCCTGTCAGAGATGTTCAATTTCATGCATTTCAGCAAAAACAGATACTTGCTTTAGTCAGATGAGAAGAAAATCTTGTGTTTTATGCTGTGGGACTAGTTGAAATAATTCACTGCCCAAGAACACTTACATTAATCCCCTGAACAGAAGACAGCATGAAAGCCCAAGAACTAAACAAACTGAACAGCTTTCTGGCCTCCAGACCAATTCTCAGTTTTTAACTACTACAGTTATACATCATCAACCACTGGCTCTGAAGCATTGTTATATACCAGCATCTGATGCAGTAGAATTTCTACTGAATTAATTTTTAGAAATTGGCATACTGATAATTTTATTAAATTATGAAATCATGTGCTTTTCAAAGATTATAAATGTGTATTAACTCTAAACCTGACTGTTAAGTGACCAAGTGCCACTTAATAATGGCACAGATGCTCTGGTTTACCTCTGCTTATTTACAAAAGGAGTTACACCAGGATGAATATCCACAGGCCTATGCTTAGAAAAATCACATCTGCGCATTTCGAGGAGGCAAGAGGGACAAAGAATATTTTATAGCAGCCTTCCAGTACACAAAAAGTGCCCACATGAAAACTGGAGATGGACTTTTTACAGGGGCATGTATTCATAGGACAAGGGGGAATGGCTTTAAGCTGAAAGTGATTTAGATTAGATATTAGGAAAAAAATCTTTATTGTGAGGGTGGTGAGACACTGGAACAGGTTATTCAGAGAAGCAGTGGATGCCCCATCCCTGACAGTGTTCAAGGCCAGGGTGGATGGGACTTTGAACAACCTGGTCTAGTGGAAGGCTCCCTGCCCATGGCAAGAGGAAGGAACTAGATGATCTTTAAGGTGCCTTCCAATCCAAACCATTCTATTATTTTCCTTGTTCCAGTTGAAAGAGGAAGTTAGTAACAAACCAGTACAATTCTTTCCCTTTTATCTCCCATTTTATGTTGAAACCAGTTGTACATTTTTAAACATTCACAACCATATTGAGGTTTGTTTTTCCAAGTCAGTAAGACAATTTCAGTTTATGTTTTATTTCCTAATTTGATCATCATTCCTGGCAACATAATTTTACTTGAAGCTATAAACATTGGGAACTATTACTCAGGAGAAATACATATAGGTGCTGAAGTTACAAATTGCAATAGGAATAAGCAGCTCAAAAGGAGAAAAACTAAAACTCTTGTTTTGTGAATGAAGAATCACATGCAGACTGAAAGAAATTCACATTCTTGTCATAATGTTAAAACCATGAAGTAATCAAGTTCCAATGCAACTAATTTTAATTAGTATCTCAAAATATTTTTAAAACTCTGTCTGTCCCCAGTAACACATGAAGTGTTATTGTCCCTTGTACAAATGAAGACTGAGATTGTAGATATGGTTAGGGAGGGACAAGATATGTAAGTCCTACGATCAACTGATTTTTGTTTCTTCATTTAAATAAAATATTTCACCTGAAAGCAACATTTCACTGTAAAACCACAGAAGTCTAGAAGCAGACATGGTCTTTCTTCTCTTGCAGAAGTTCTGCATAAAAGAAGGAAGCTAGGCTTCCTACAATTTTGAAGATTTCGAATTTCTTATAAGAGCTATCAGGAAGATAAAAGATGATCTTAAACATTGATGATTAATGTGTCAGTCTGAACTGTTATCATGTATTTCTTTCTTGCCTTTTACTTCAATAATTTAGAATTGCATTCTTTAGTAGTTTAGCACTACACTTAAAAAAATGAAGAACTTATGATGGCTACATGAAGGAAATTACTATAGATATAAAATGCTATATCAAAATCAACCTATTAGTAACTCCTCTAGGTTTGCCATACAGCAATCTAGGATATGCTTAGACAAAACTGAAACTATTCAGAAGACAAGAAATTAAACCTACATGTACAGTAAGTAGCTTGTGTCAAGTTCTGACCAAATTTTGCCTTTTCCTTCCCCTGTTGGTTAAGATATACATAAAAAAGTACACCACGGGTCAAAACAGTGATACCATAAGATTTATTTGTCTGTATCATTATAAATCTGAGACACTGCAGCAGTTGTCAAAAGCAGAGTTCATTGATTAGAGCTTGAAAATAGACAGTTGTTTCCAACATCTTTTAAATTAAAATGGTACAATACTTTTATCTACCACAGTACTTCTGAGGGACTTTCTTAACAGTACACTTGATGTTTCAGTAAATTTTGAATAGTGACACTGCCTTCAAATCTGACCTTGTCTTTCTGTTTTATGTATGCCCAAACAAAATCTTGGCCCCACTGAAATCAGAGACAAAACTTTTTCTTGATACTATGAAAGGCAGGATTCACTACCTCTGAATCTTACTACTATAAAGTTCTCTAAAAGCAGGGGTTTAAAATGCATTGCTTCTACAAAAACAGTTACAGTACTCTTTATGTAGATGCCATAATTTTCCAAATTTGAAAACAAGATCTCAGTTCTGGAAGTTGATCCCATTCCAGTTACATCCACTATGCTGCTTTCCTGAAAATCACAGGTTTAGCATTCAGATATCAGTAAGCAAGCATGAAGAAACTATACCTGCATGAAAGCATCTGACAAGAAATATGATATCCCGTTTCAGTGAAAACTGAAGGGTTTGAGTGGCATCACAGAGAGGGTGGAGACAGGAGAAGAAGACAGAAAGAAATGTGAATTAAGTGGAATTGTTTAATCTTCCATTCTTTGCATATGAAGGATTAATACTCATAACATCTTACTACAGACAAGTGTGTGAACTCCAGCTTTTTTTAATTCTTCAACAGAATTGTCATAGTCTGATGCTATGTTACTAACTGCTGACTAAGTTACCATCCCTGACTTAAAGCTGTCAGCTTTTAACTTGTAATCTAGAGATAATGATAGGAGAAGGAGAAAGAAAAGCAGAGAGAATTCCTGCCAAGGAGAGGCTACAATAAGGCAGAAAAAGCACAGGAAAGGAAGAGGGCTAACAGCAAATAATCAGCTATGCACCTGGTCCCTGAAAGGCTAGTCAAGGATCAAAACTGTAGATGAGGGACTGAAGGAAGTAAGAAGCAGGCAAGAACAGGAAGGGAGGGCAGAAGTTCATGGAGTACATGGTAAAAACAATAAAGATATGATTTCATGGATCCACAGAGGAAAAGATCAGACTGTAGCTCTACGATCTGATGTACCAACAGTGAACAGGGTTACTGCAAAAAACAAGTTCCAGCACAGAAAACCCTGACTCCAGGCAATTTCCAGTTTCTTTCTCCCGAAGTAGCAAGATCTGTCCTCACATGTGCTGTAGCAGCAGCATGCAGCACCGTTGCATGGTCCCTGCCCATAGCACACTGCCCCACCACACATCCCCATTCCATTGCATGCCCCAGAGATTTCCATAGTTTGCATGTCCATCAGCACTGGACACAGCACTGTGTTTGAAGTTGTGCAATCCCACTGCATCTGCGCCCAGCCAAATCTGTTTGAGCATGGCAGAAAGACTTTCCTCATCAAAGGAAATAATTTGTGCCTTGAAGCTGGCAGATGAGGGCCTTAGCCGTGCTGCAACATTTGATTGCTGGAGACAGGGACCAGTGAGAACCCTGTGCAAGTACATTTCTCTTTTTCTGATAAACCACATGCATGTTCAGCCTTTAGAAACGCATATAAAGAAGCACTCAGAAACCGCCTTGCATAAGTGAATGCATGTTAAAAGTAAGATTTCAAACACACACAAGTACCTCTGCAGCATTTTTGGTAATGGAAAGTCCTTTTCTCCGAAGCTTCGCATTAGTTTGGAGCAAACACTATCCCACACCTGTGCCAGCCATGGCCTCACACAGCACCATGAGAGGAACCATGGTGACTACCTGTAAAAGCATAGCTAATCCTGCTCTCCCTCACCACAGAGGAGGCTTTGATTTTGGAGGCATATGGAAGAGTTCATCCCCAGTCGTTCACCCACCATTATTTCTCTTCTCCCTTCCAACTGCTAGGACTCACTTCACCTCACCAAGTATCCTTATATCTCATCCTGGTCTGTGGCACATCATCCTCTTCCATGGCATCTTGAGCCTTGTTTTCTTGCAAACCCAGGCTGCAAGAAAAAAATTCATTGTAAGCATTAAGAGCTTGCAGCATGAGTGAGGATAAATTTAAACCAACATAAAATAATTGTAGTAGAGCTGGCAATATAATCTTTCTTCCTACCAGCAAAGAGCTACTGAAAATAAATAGAAAAGTTGTCCATCATATCTAACCTGAGATTACTCCTGGTTTCTTCTGACTCTACACAATGCTTTTATGATATCTTTATTAAATTACTGGGAAGACATTCAGAAAAAAAGAAATAATCTTATTTCACAGGATTTGATTCAATGCTAAATATAAGATGAGAATAGTTCAAGTTTGATTAGAAGTGTATGAAATAAACCATTTGAGAGAAAAAATGATTGCTACCTGTGAAATAAGAGGTGGTAGTGGGATTGAATGATGGCACAGTATCTCTCTCCTTCTCTCTCTGAAGAAGGCTGAGAAGGAACAGAGGAAGGAAGCAAGCAAGAGGGAGAACACAATGTACTTTTAAATCAATAAGTCTACTGAGTATATGTTTTATAACATCCAGGAGAGTTAGAAATGTTAATTCTTGGGTTTATCATGTTACGTTTTTGCATTTGACATTTAATTATGCAAGATGCCATAACGGGCCACTACAGAAGACATGGTAACAAGGAGATAATGATCTCAAGCAGACTCTTGATAGTTTAATAATCAGCCTTGGTTGTAGAGACCCATACAGAGACATGAGTTAATGCTATACAACCCAAGCATTTGTCATGACATTAGTATGTAGTCCCTTTCACAAAAAAGGCTTGTACCTACTATTTGTAACAGCTTGTTCCTTTACAGATGTGCAAAAGCATAATGCTCTCTGCAAACCTCTATTCTTGTCTAAAACAAAATTATCTGTTCTGGTCTATAATAACAGAAGTATCACATAATTGCTTTTGCCAGCACTTTGCTTTTTCAGATTTGAAGGAATTCTACTAAGCCAACTGGAACTGTACAATATGTGGAGAAGGAAAGAGAATCAGCCTCAATACTTTTTTGGTTCTAAACTAACTAGCATCAATATGCTAAGTTACGTTTTTGCAGTAGGCTAGAAATGCCACAAGCATTTCTGGGAAAAAAAGAAAGAATCAGAAAAGAAGAAAAATAAGTCATTTTGCATCAGGAGTTGCTGATCCATTATGATTCTGGTTAGAAAAGCACTCCGGCTCTTTAAAGTATCATTTTAAATGCGCTTTATGGTAGCTAATGATATAAAGAAAAATATAATAGTACAGATAATCTTACCTCTCTTTAGATGCTGAGACCCCAAAGTTGCAGAGCAGCAAACAGGCTTCTGATTGGCACACTGTGCAGAGCCTTCCTATAGAAAGGGTTATCTCACATTGGCCATTTGAGCTACTATAAGACTTTTTTACAAGACAGTAACTCATTGCTACTGTTAAACAGGAAGGATATTCACAGGGGAACTTCTGCCATATTTTTAGGTAAAGACAAGGCCACACAGATGGTGCAATCACCAGTACCAAGTTGGAGCTGTCCTATAGCCTCCTTTGTTACAATTAGGAGGGGCTGAGGCTGTCCTCCAACCACAGGGCAAGTGCAGCATACCACTGACCTGATAGCCAGGAGAGTAGTGCGGCGCAGCACATTCTCAGATTCAACATTACCTGGGCCAGAAGCTCCACAATATGCAATGGTCTTATAGTCAGGATCACAGCAAGAGGGTGGAATTACCAAGGCTAAATGTCTGTTGCCAGTAAATATCTGGGGAGGGATTCAGATGACTTAAATTCAGGTGTTTAAAATTCCCATTATAGTCAATAATGATCTATTCAATGATACAGTCAATAGATTCCAGCAAACAACTGACTTTACCCTAAACACCTAGCCTCTAGTAAACTGAGCTACCCTGTGAGAGACTGTGAAAGATCTTGTAGGACTCCTGTGAGAAATTAATGGTAGTGGCAGTTTATATACCTCTTGTTCAGTGCTTTAGTGTAAGCGCCCCAGTCTCAAAGTGAATCTCACTCCAGTGCTAGATTGCGTAACTCGAGCCTGACAGCCAGTTCAGAGCAGTGACCATTCCATGTAGCTAAAAGCTTCTTTTTGAAAACTACCAGTAGCCATTCGCCAGAAGTCTGTCACCTTGTACTTCCTCAGGTCCTGCAGAACCTCTGTGGTCAAAATCTATGCCATACAAGTTACTTAGGGCAAGTAGGACTCTGATTTGATCTGATCTCATTTGCAAATGTTGGACTCTGTGATAGATATTCCATTTCCCAAAATGAATTCTAGGCAATCCTAATGCTGTAACTACCAACAGACATCAACAACACTGCCAAGGTGGCAGTGCCTTCAGCTAAAATAGCTCATTAAAAGCTATTGACTTTAGCCACAACAGAGATTTTATGCATCTAATAAAATGACTGCATGAACTAAGTGTAATGACTGAAACTTCTTTCAAGTATTTTCTTCTTTTGACACCTTTCAGTAAGCAGTTCTCAGCAAGACTAGAGAAAAATAACTGTCAGCCTGAGTTCTACACAAAATCCTTTGCTAGTTGTAAGTTGACAGTTAACACGAGGTAAAAAAGCACATGATCCCTGCCAGGCAGCATGCTAATAGTATTACAGGATCACTAGTGAAAAAAAACCAAACCCAACCACCCAACATTATCAGTAAGAAATTAATATACAATTTTATTTGCTGACTCCCACCAGAGGTCAGTCACATCATAGGAACAAAATGAAAGCTACCAAAATTCACTGATTCTACATAAGAAGGAAATTGAATCTCCATTTTTTATCCAATTTAAACTTCTACTTGCTTTATTTTATCATTCACAGTTGGGATAAATGTATCCTGCTTTAATTAAATGAGTGCAGGAGAAAATGCAGAGCTCTGGTAAGAAAAAGAAACAGCTAGTTGGATAAACTTCCATATATGTTTCAGGGCCTGAGAAAAAACAGGAAACAATTCTGTAAAAACCTAAGGCACTGGTAACTGTAATGCTGTAGATAAGGCTGCACAGGATGGACATGGGTGGCAAAAAGCTAGCACATTTCACCATAATACTTACATTTCTTGAAATCAAAGTCACAGAAAAGTTAGAAGAAGTAGGATTTGTTCTTAGTAATGTGGTAGAGCTAGACACCTTGCCTAAGGGAGTTATGTATGCCTAGATTAGTCGAGTCTCCTGGTAGTTAGTAAAAATTGCATTACTTTTCTGACTAACTAAAATAAACCACAACATAACAGACAGTACAGTGCTAAATATAATCTCAGAATCCAAAGAAATTACAACTTTATACACTCAAATGTGAGTAGCCCCATTTAAATAAAAGGTTTCTATTCTTAACAATTAAAAGAGTAAGTATTAAAACATTTTTCTGTTATATATATCTAACTTTTTTTAAAGCCTACTCAGCACTTTTTAGACCACATCTGTAATACTTCATCCAGTTTTGGGCCCCCAGCACTAGAAAGGTGCCAACAGAATGAAGTAAGTTCAGCAGAGGACCAGCAAGATAAAGTCATGAGCAACCTGGTTTGACCTTATTGCTCACCCTGCTTTGAACAAGAGGTTTGACTAGATTGTCTCAGAAGTCCCTTTATAATCCAAATCATCCTCTCATACTGTATTATGATGCTATGACCCACAGACCATCTCTTTCCTAGGAATAAACTTTAGTCAGTTCCAGTCACCCTCTCTCAGAAGAATTAAGAACTAGAAAAGATAAAGGCAACAAATATGGTAATTTGAATTTATATATTAGGTCTCATCTAAGAGTCAAAATAGGGTAGATATCTTCTGCTTGTGAAAGAGACAGCTGGAAAGAGATATGAAAACAGAGAAACTGGAAATTATTATTTGCTATCTGTCATTAGAAAGGGAACACATGGATTATGAGATGGGTGTTTTAAAGATAACAAATGCAGATGCTTTTCTGCAGGACTTTCAAAATAGAATTCAGTGTGGTGGGACGTTTTGGAGATCAAAAGTTTAGGGGGATAGATAAATGCCAGGGGTACATATCCATGATCTGAATGTAATATTTAGTACAAGAATCTCATAGTTTATAATTACCAAAAGATATAATATCAAAAGGGAAATAATTCTTTTCCTTTATATTCTTTGAATCTACATTCACTAGAAGGCTTTGCTGGAGATGGAATATAATACCTATGGAACCTTCTGTACGACCAAATCCCTAATTCATGATTTTCAAAAGGCATAATATAAAGAGAGAAAGGCTGTATGGCTTTGTCCTTTACTCTCTCTGCACTCTCTTGTACTGACTGTGGCTGGATATGGAATATAGTGCTTGAGACTTTTGGCGTGACCAACTATGATTGTTCCTGTCTTCAAGAAGATCTTGCAGGTTAAAATTAGCATAGGCTTCTAAGGAAGGAAGGAAGGAAATTCAGCAAAGATTCTCACTAGGAGGTGATGTGTGCTGGAACTGTACACTTTCTACCTGGTAAATCATATGCAAAGTGGTGCCCTAACCACCTCTTCTCAGTTCCTTCTGCTAAAGAAGCAGCTATGACAAAGTCACGAATTACACTGTAGGACACATCCTCTCAAGCAATAGGTTCTCCTTGTCCAGAAAATAAAGGACATTTTTACTTATTTGAGCACACAGAAATAACAGCAAGGGAATGCTGAGTTATCTTTAATGCAAGAAATCAAGAACTGTCTTTGGAGTTGTAGTTCCACAACTCACAGGCTACTTCCCCACTATTTGCATTGCATTGACACAAACGCAGTAATGATGATGTAGTGAGTTTGAATAGGGAAATTGTTCTGTCTGAAAAAGAAGTCCAGCAAAAATAGTTGCTCAGTAGACAGCCCCATTGCTGCAAGTTACCATCCAGCTGCAAAAACGACTGGAGAAGTAAAAGCAAAAAGCCAAGCAGATGTCCAATAAAATGTCTGTGGACCTGATGACTCGAGGTCAGGAGACTTGAATCCAGTGGAATGCGTTTTGTGATTCGTATTTGATGGGATCAGTCAGCATGTAACGCGACAACTCGCCGTTTTTTTTAGTCCCTCAGCACAGGGCAATGGTCTCTACAATCGAGCCGCAGGTACAGATAAATGGCTGAAAATCCATGCCATCTTAAAATCCTTAGCTCAACAGCAGCGTCCTCCGGTTCTTTGAGGACGGAGATGCTCGGACAGGTCAAAATCTGCCCTACCCTCCTGCTTCCGGATCCCCTCAAGTGGTTTGCTACGCCTGGAGAACCTCTCCTCTCCCTGCTACCGTCTACCTGTCGCAACCCGCACGGAACAGCGGAGCCGGGGTCGGAGTTCGCCTCCACAGCGTCTCCCAGGTCCCGCTGCCGTTAACGGCTGCGGCTCGCGTCTCCGCGGGGGCCTTCCAGGGGCGCAGCTCTTCCCGCGGGTCCTGAGGCGCGGCTCGCTGCGGCAGCCCCGTTGCTAAGTAACGCAGAAGCCTCTTCCGCCCGCCGGCGTCTCCCTCCAATGAGTGCGCAGTGGGGGCGGGTCCGCTGAGTTGCCCTGGAGACGGGGTTGGATTCCCTGAGCGCGGCGGTGGACGTGCTGTTGGCTCTGTGGGCAGACAGGTGAGGGATGGTGGCTATTGCCGCCGGCGAGGAGCGGGCCTCAGCCCGGTGTCAGGGCAGGATGTGTGCGGTGCGGCTCTTCGTGTCCCGCTGTGTGCCGTGGGGGGTGTGGCTCGGCTCGGGCGGTTAAGCCCGGTATGGGCCCGGTTGTCCCGCGGGCAGTGGTTCTGTGGGGTTCAGCCGGGCCGCGCCGCTCTAGCCCCAGCATGCGGCCTGGGGACGAGACGGCCCTGGGGGTATTTCGGGGCTTTGGACGGTTGTGTGTGATGTACCCAGGAGCGGGCTGACGGTATTGTCGGGCTTTTGCACTGGTTTGGGGACTGTCCAGCTGGAACTGTATCTCTGCGCAAACGTGCTCGTGTGGAAAAATAAACTTAAAATAGAGTAAATGTAGAAGCAGCAATCTTTAGAAGTAAACTGTGTTGAAGACACTTGTCCTCCGTAGGGAGTGAAAACTTTGGGCTTATTTATACTTCAAATGCTTTTCCTAGCTGGGACAAGTGTGGGAGGGGGGAAGCAAGAACAAGCTAGAGAATTAAAATAGATGATTCAAGTACAAAAGCAAGCTAAGGCTAAAGAAGCAAAGCTTATGAAGACAAATATAAGACAGCAGACTCCAGAAAAATGAAGAAATAAGTTTTTTCTGTTAAACAAACTCCTCTGATATATTAAGAGATGTTGCTTTATGTAGAAGTGGTCACAATTTCAGAAACTATTTTGAAGGCTTGAAAATGGTAGGCATGAAATCAAAGTCCGAGTGAGATGTGTAATTACTCTGAATGCTGTAGTAAGGATCATAATCCTGGTTTTTAAAGTGGCATTATGCAATTTCCTGCTATTGGTAAGAACATTTAGGGGGAAATATTCTGATAATAAAGATGTATAGTAAACAATCAGATGTTCTTAAAACTTTAGCAAGGTGTTGTTTTGCTTAAATGATTCAAGTAGCACGTTCTTTCCCATTGTTTTAAATTAAACTCAAGTTGCTAACCTCTACAGTTCCTAATTTTTTGTAGACCTTAAATAAGGAGAACTCACTTATGTTGTGCCATTTCTTTCCTGGTTAAAGGCACAACTGTACTGGTTATTGATATATGTTTTCATTATGGAACAAGTGCCTTCTACAGATCAGTCAAGCTAACTTTGTGTTATCATTATTTATGTTTTGCATATCGGAGCTGTTCAAAAGCTTCAGTTAAGACTGTAGGCACCTGCGGCTAATTGTTGTAACAATAAGGGGACATGGTGATCTAAAGAACTTTCAAAGGCAATATGGAGTATGTATGGAGTAATACAGATAATGCAAAAAAAATATATTGGCAGCATTTTTTTACTTGCTGAATTTTTTTATTTATTTATTTTTATTTTTTTTTGTAACTTCTTATTTTCCCTGACAAGATAGCTACTGTTGTCTTTTGTCTCCTTTCAACAGAAATGCCATCTTGGACCTACTGAGTAGCTCTGGCTATTTAAAGGGCCCATGATACAATACTAAACTCATAATTTGCTATGAGACAAACTTCCACATAGCAAGAACACCATAAGAAAATGGTCACTGAGTTTGACTAATGGACTGTTTAACTCAGTGGACTGGTATTTTATTTCTAACAGCTGTAATAGGAGATAATAATTTGGGGAAAACAGTATTTCCTCTTTCTGCTGTCTGTGAGTCAGGGTTGGTGTGGACTATAAGAGTTACTTCAGCAAATCCTGGTGAAGGTACCATATAACTCGCATACTTTGTTATACAAGGCAAAAGATGTGCAACACAAGAAGAGAAGTAAATATCAATATAACATTCAAATTATAGCAGGTAGCTAAAGAACTGAGAATTCACCTCTAGACTATAGGCAATTCAGTGACATAGTGTCATTCAGGCTAGTGATTATTTATGGTAGCAGCTCAGCTAGACTCTGGGCACTAGAGAACAACAAAAGCTTTGTGTGGTATTCTTTGCCCCATTTAAGTCCTGTAATAAGTACAACTTGACTGAATTGATTAGGGCTGTTTATTCCTTACCTTGTTCTAGCACAGGTTGGAGAATTTGGTTTTGATGCGATGTGTAAATTATTATACTGATTTGTATTTTTTCCTTAAGAGTTGTTAGTTAACTTTATTTCTCAAGTTCCAATTATGGAACATCCCTAGGAAGATACATGATCAAGTCCAATCCACTGCTATTGTTGGCAGCTAGAGCCTAATCTCCTCCATAAACTGATAAAGCTCAATCTTAAAAGTAGATATGTTGTTGTCCTTGTAGTCTCGTGGGAAGGTTGTTCTAAAGCCTCATCCTGGTGCAGATCTGGTGATGACAATGGTGTTGCACACATTTCTAACAGCTTATTCTAATCACTGTGAGGTGGCCTGGCTATCCTGTATGTCATCTTGTCCTGATAAATCCATCCAGTTTGTTGGGAAAGGAGGAAAATAAAAAGGACAATCATTTAAAGCATTGCTTATGTTTGTGCCCCTAGTAGCTTAAGGAGTAAGGGAAATCTAATTATGAACTGACCTCAGATGACTTAGGATCAGTGAGACATAGGTTTGCTGTGTCATTATTCTGTGATTGCTTCTTGCACAGCCTTTCTTTAAACTTTGCATTTTAGGATTTATTTTGGGTATTCTTCATATTCTTCATATTAGGTAGGCTTCATGTTCTCAATATAAAGGTTCTTAAAGTGATAATAAATAAACCTGAGGATTTTAAACTGGCTACTTTCCTATAGATACTGATGTATTGAATTTACATAATACCACACAAAGTATGAAAGTAATGAATTTTTATATTCTTTTAATATAAGGAATGTTTAAGGTATTTTGTTCCTGGGGTGGTTTCTTTTGTGTGTGTTTTTCTTATGAGGACATTAATTCCTATAATGAATTTGATGGATTCAAAATGTGTCAAAAGAGAAAATGCAAAATTGTAGCATGTCAACCTTTAGTATATAGTAGTTCTAGATATAGTATACTATATACTATATAGTATATATATACAATATAGTATGTATATATACTATATATACACTATATATATTATATACTATATATACACTATATATATATAGTAAGTAGATAATTTTTAGAGCTGTGATGCAACATATGAAATAATATCTACATGGACTGACAGAGAATGAATTTTGTCATTGAATTGGGTTCAATGAATCTGGAGACAAGCTTAATGAAACACCATTTTCTATGAGGTATAAATACAGTCAATTAATTAGAAACCATTCTTAATTCTGAAGCACATTTAATGCAACTGATTTATGACAAGAATACATCAAACCTGACTTTTTAACAAAATTATAGACAAATATCTAAGTAATTTTCCATATAAGATTTAAGCAGAAATTGTTAAAAAATGTATTTGGAAAAATATAAGTGGATAGTTGATTTGGCACAGTATATTAACTACAAATTATTAAATAATAGTAAATTTGGTGTCAAAAATGGGAGCTCAAGATAGTGTTTTCTTGCCTCTCTTCCATTATTAAAAATCTTTCTTCAGAACTGAAATGCATTACTGACTTCAGATATTGCCAGGTAACATGGGAGAATAGAATCAGTTTATTCATTCCAATGGCATATAGATCATTATTTTCAGATGTAATCTTTTAGCCTTTGTTTTCTAGATGAACCGTATCTATATGTTATATTTAGGTATGTGTTTTAGTATAGATTGAGGCCAGCATACTCTTCAGCACATCTCTCCAGACTCTTCTAAGGTCATGTTTTTCTAGAGAGCAAGGTGGTAGCTTACTCTCATAATAAATAGGTATCTGCTGTGGGGTGTCCAGAAGTAAGATCAATTCTCATATTGGGAAAAAAAAAAACACAACAAAAAAGCCCCACAACAAACAAAACCCAACACAAAAAAAAATTCACAAACCTGGTTTTTGTTGTTGTTTGTTTGGGGTTTTTTGTTTCTGCTTTATTTAATTCTTGATCTTTGTAGCACTGAACTTTAACCACACTGTGGTGTTCTTATCCTAAAGTATTAAAATTTAAAACATCACTTCCATTTTGTCCTTCTGGCTGTTTTGTTTGGTTGGTTGGGTGTTTTATTATTTATGCTGTCAGTCAAGCATGACAGTAACCTCCGCTAACTGTCACTATTCTCAGATTACACATCCTTTCTTATTAACATATAAAGCAGAATCATTCAAAGTAGTTAACAAAACCTAATTACTGTCTCTCCTGCTGGATCATATCCTAGAGGAAATTTCATAGTGTTTGGGTTTCTGTCCTGCCTAATGTCCACACTTAGGGTAATTGATGGTTGTCATCACTAAGGTAAGTCTTCACTTGGAATGAAATCCTCTCCTGCTTGAAGCTAGAAGTTTCTGATTCTGAAATAATGTTGAACTTTTCAATATTCAACTTTATGGAAAAAAATTTGATTTAGGAAGCCAAATAAGAATTAAAGAACCTTGTATTAGTGGATAGGTTGATTCATTGTCATTTCAGACAGTAGTTCTGTGAATACGTACAAGTTCTGTTATCCTTGACAGATGAAGTTTATAAGCATGAGAAGAAATTTCCTTTGTGATTTTAGTGTCTCTGAGACTATACATATTACCAATTGGTAAAGCTGGAATTACAAAACAACAAACCAACAACCAAACATTTACCATAGAATATTTCCCTCAGTATCGACACCTTATGTGAAGGATTCCCAAACTTATTTGTCTAGTCACTGTATTCTGTGTGTAGCTGCTTGTGATAGCAGATCATAGGATTTTGCTGGCTACATGCATTACAACCATCATGAGATTTGCTTGTATGAGTAAGTGGAAATGCGTTATATGAACAACATCACCTCCTGTATGAGCTATTAACCTAATAAACTATGTACTCTATCCATCTCCTTAATCTGCCTAGTTTGCAGTCTTCCTTCTGAGTCGGCAAGCTTCTCTGAGCCTTTGTAACTCATTGTTTCAGGGCTCACAGCTGTGGGATCCAGTGTCTCTGCCATTTATACAGCTCTCTGCTGGTCAGCTTGGCTCACTAAGTATGCAGGCAGCTGTTGGTAAACTCTCCAGCTCCCTAGTCACTCCCCATCTCCACAGTATAGCTTTCACCTTATGAGCCACCTTTTGTTCCACTTCTGTCTGTTGTCCCCACTTGAACTCACTTGGGGTTGTTAAGTTTATCAAACAGAGCAATACGTGAAAAACCTGAAAAATGGTCCTCTAGAAGAATGTTTTCTTTCTTCTCCTGTCATGGTAACAAGATACAGGTTTTAATTACACAGTTGGGATGGAAAGGACCCGTGACTCTATGCAGAGGAAGTTTTCAGAACCCATGGCTAGTTGAATGTTGTTAGATTCTCAAAGATACTACTGCCAGCAACAGCTGCTTCCCACAATGGAGTGTTACACTGTGAGAAGATAAAATTTACCTTATGCATTCAAACTAAGGCTCTTTCTAGATCATAATGCCACTGTAGTGACCTCCTAAGAGCTTATAAGACTCTGACCTGATGATGATAATGGTGTCAAAGAGTGCTGCTCCTGTGTATCTGCCATTCCACCAATGCACAGGCTCCGACTGGTGTGACCAGCCTATTACTCTTGCTCTGCAATAGACTCATAGAATAGTTAGTATTGAAAAGGACCTTAAGATCATCTAGTTCCAATCCCCCTGACATGGGCAGGGATGCCTCACCGTAGACCATGTCATCCAAGGCTCTGTCCAAACTGACCTTGAACACTGCCAGGGATAGAGCATTTACCACTTCTTTTCCCAACCTGTTCTAGTGCCTCACCACGCTCACAGTCTCCACCTTTCCCCTTTTTCCTCCCCTGTGCCAGAGATTTCACTATCTATGTTCAAGGCAAGCCGTGCTATGATGTAGCTGTGTAACCTTAGGTCAGACTGTGTGAAAACAGTGAAGTTGGAAGAAAGCAATGAGAAACCTTGTCTAGGCCTTCATCCATGCACCTTCCACCCTCTGGCTCTAGAGCTGAACTGGGGATCAGGGCCTTGCCTTTCTCTTTGCCCAAACTATGCCGTAGTCCCACTGTGCCTGGCCTTAATGCCTTTCTGATCCTAACCTTGCTTTGCTAAATTCCTGTCTTGATTTCTGATTTGCTTGGCACTGTGAACCTCTCTGGTGACCACAGGACTATCAGCTGAACCTAGTTACCACCATTGGACCTGTTCTGCTGTTCTTGAGTACTAAGGGACTGTGCCCCTCATCAGAGAGGTCACCCCAAACACACACCTGCTTTGTGCCCACTTTTGGCTCCTGGCTTCTAATACTTTGCAAAGTAGCCTACTCATGTTGCTCCCTGTTAGTCTTACTGTAAGCAGATAAGAGCCCTACTCCTAATGGAGTTCAGAGTGGGAGATAAAGACTAAAGACTGCACAATTATGTGAAGGGCTGAGAACACCCCATGGTCCTGTATTGTCCAGCTGCCTCTATGGAGCTGTGGAAGTATGCCATATCCTGAGCATGCCAGCTCACTCATAGCCCTGAGACAGAATCTCAGTATGGCAGTGGGACTTGGTGAAGGCTGTGGACAGTCTGGACAATGCACTTGAGTATGTGCTAATATTACTGTGGATGCAGGAGGTGCTAATCTCCCAGAACAGCATTAAATCTAGAATGCTGCTTTTATATGCTTTCAGTTGGCTTATTTCATGTGTCTCACTTGCCTTTTAAAATGCACACGGCAATGTGCGAAAGTTGAAGTGCTGAGCCCAGCAAAATATTTTGGGTTTGTCTAAAATATGCTCTTATATTCTAGAAGTCTTACATTACAGCATTGACAGGTATTACAGTTTCCACCTCAAATGATGGGAAGTTAATATTTCTGAGTGCTAAATCATAACAAGCCTTTTTGACTTGTACCATACGTTGATAATATTATTCTTGTTGTATCACATATTTACATACTAGGTAGGTACATCAGTAACATTTGGATCATTTAGTCACAGAGCATGAATATGGTGAGGCATTCCTTCAGCTGTATGACTAGAGGTGTTTGAATTTATCCTGTGTTTCCTATATAAGACCATGCAATTCTTAACACTTGGCATTGTTTATGTTTAAGATGAAGTCTCAAAGGGCAAATAATCTCAAAAATTTCAGCAGTATGGTGGGAAGTTGCTCTGTATGTTCTTGTGTATGTATCTGTTCATCTGGAGGACTGTATAATCACCCAAACAATCTGCTAAGCTGGGAATGCTATTTCCCATAAATATAGTGGGTGTTTTGATTTCAATTTTTGTTATTTTGTATGTGTGGTTTGGCTTTTTTTTTTTTTCTTTTTTTTCCATATATGTCATCATTTCTGAGTAAGAGGTTGGAAAGCAAAAGTATTGCTGCTTTATTTTTCTGCTGTGTATCTGGGAACATAATTTGCCTATACTATTACCTTAATAGAAACTGTGTGCTAGAGCAGGACTGGCAAAGACACTGAATTTCTATCTGGACATGGTCATTAATGTGGACCACTAAACTCCAGGTTAATATCTGGTACTTAAAGTTGTTCTTTTCCTATTTTGCATTGTTTAATAATTGAATAATTGACTTCACAGACTAGCTTTTGCATTCATTCTATTGCAAATTTGTAGAAATGGCTTGTTAATCCAGTACAGAAAAGCAGAGTTTGTCTGGGTTCTAGAGTTCTTGAGAAACTGGGGTTTTTTTAGGTCTCCATAATCTCTGTTGAGAATTTGCTAGTTGCTACAACTCTGCCATTAGGAAGATTTGTGTGATGGTGTCTCCTGAACAGCACAGCTGATGAAGTATGCTGCTGCAGTACTGAATTGTGGTGGGAGCAATAAAGCTTTTATTTCTCCTTATACCTCTTGTTTTCATTGATATAATGCACTGTGAAATCTGTTGTGAAACTGGGAAGCATACTAGAAAAGGATAACTAGATGCAGTTAGGAATAAATACAGTCAGATACATGAAATTCCCCCAAAGGAGAGAAAAGAAGCAGATGTATTCTGATAAATTAGTGAAAATTAGGCTTTTTAAATTTCCCAGCCAGTGCTGGTGACTGTAGCTGAGCCCTTCATTCTCTGCTGGCTGTGAACAATGAATATGCAGATCTTTTTTTCCTTTTTTTCCCTTTTTAAAAAAATGTTAAACAGAAGATGTTTGGCACTTGTGATTAGTTGTGGCCCCTCCTACTGTGCCAGTTGAAACCACTCCCTACATAATCAAAACCTATCACTCCCCATGATTCTGAAGATATTTTACATTTCAGTCAAGCTTTTGTGCACTGAACTACATTTCTTACAGACAGTGCATTTGAAATAAAGGAAAATATTTTTTAGGAGACAAATAAGAATTACTTCAACAGCACTTTGTTTTCAGAGCTCAAAGTAAATTCAAGCTTGAAGCACTAACCTGGAATGTATAGTCTAATTATTGTTTTAGTGTTGATTTCTTTTTTCCAGTTCAGAATCCAATACATATAGCATTTAAACTGCTGATAGAAGAATTTCCCATTATATATTTATGAATGTAGAATCGTAGCACAGAGTTCAGATCTGATCTTGGGTAGCTTTTAATAGTGTTGAGTAAATTTTAGCATAGGACTTGTACTTGCGTGTGTTCAGGTTCTCTATTTTTTATTTCAACTGTGCCTTCTGTCATGGCTTGGATGACTTATATTTCCCACTGGTTTGATGAAGATGATTGGTATGAAGGACAGCAACAAGTAAGAATTGTTTAAATTAATATTTTCTCTTTTATTTCCTTTATATTTTTCTTCTTTAAGCTGCAGTGTATTATATTACTAGTACCAGAAGTAATATTCCCATAGTGGTACTATGAAAGGGTTTTTAGTAGTTTTAATGAAGTCGTGAATCATAGATAAGCACATCTAAAATAAGCTTTTTGAAAAATAATGTTACTGGCTGGGTAAAAGATATTGGAAGTTTGGCCTCTGGCTGTATTTTTTAGATTGCATAATTTAATGAGTAGTAATCTTTAATATGTAATGAGATAGAAATCAAAAGTCTGATTTTATTTTATTGGGAATTAATATAGTCTCCATGGAAAAAATAATTATACGCTGTAATTGAGTAAACGAAAAATATTTGAGAAGATGTTAA
Organism: Psittacus erithacus; assembly: GCA_009867235.2. Classification (NCBI taxonomy): domain Eukaryota; kingdom Metazoa; phylum Chordata; class Aves; order Psittaciformes; family Psittacidae; genus Psittacus; species Psittacus erithacus. The sequence goes on from WYDI02015520.1 coordinate 24,432, forward strand.
ATTCTTCTTGGGTCATTTCTAGGTTGTACCTTGGATATCTGCATATTTTTATTAACATTTTTCCAAGGAGGAGGAGTTGTTACTATAGCAACACATGCAGGATATCTTGGAATTTTTTTCATGTTTCTTGACTGCATGCCTTGGGAAAGCTTGATCTTCTGCTGCTTTCATAGATTTATAGTGGGAGGTGAATATAAGTCACATTTCACTGTATCAAGCTCCTTTATGTAACCATATATTTCTGTAATTTCTATTTTGATCACATATACTCAGCAAATGAATCAGAATGCAAGAGGTGCTGCTGAAACATAAGGGCCAACAGCTGCCTTAATTGTATTATTGTGTATTACTTGGTAATGCCAGTTATAAATGCGCATAAGTATTAAAAACTAGCAGATTTTAACATTTTTCCATTGTTCTTATTTTACATGTTGCAAAAATATGACTCTTTCAGATGTGGAGTTGGGTTTTAATAGCTGCTTATCAGGGATTCAGGTGTGAGATGTGTTAAGAGATAACTTCATTTGAAATCAGAAGCATCTTGTCAGCTTGCCAGGAGAAAAGCAGTCTTCTGGTGATTGTAGTTTTGGGTAGGAAGATGCAAACAAAATTCTTACAGAGGGTCTTAGATGCTTTATACTGAGATCCAACATGGTTGTATGTATTTTTTTTGCATTACATACAGTATTTGAAAACTAGATTTCTCATACCAAATGACTAACCAATAGTCTCTAGCTGATAGTTTCATTACCGCTGGTAGATATGATGTTTCAGGTTGATTGGGTGTGGAGGTCAAGGTTGCTGGTGATACATTGTTACTAATACCAGCATTTCTCCCTGCTCTGTTTCAAACCCTAGTATTGCTCCCTAGATTATCTTGTTACAGCTGCGCAATAAAAGATAAAGGGTAGATTTAAAAGATAGAGGGTAGATTTAGATTAGGTATTAGGAAGAAGTTCTTTACTATTAGGGTGGTGAAGCACTTGAACAGGTTGCCCGGAGAAGCTATGGATGCCGCATCCCTGGCAGTGCTCAAGGCCCGGTTAGATGGAGTTTGAGCAACCTGATCTAGTGGAAGGCATACCTTCCCATGGCAGGGGGGTTGGAACAATGTGATCTTTAAGATCCCGTCCAATCCAAACCATTCTAAGACACTATGATATTCTTGTTAAGCTGTACAAGTACTGTAGTCAAGACAGTCAAAAATTCTCTTTCGTAAGACTTACCCTAGGTAGAAAACGTAAGGCAAATAATTTAAAATTCTTAAAAATCGCAATTTTGGGTATCTATCTTGGATTAATAATATATTTGGGGTTTATTTCAAATAAGTGTGAGGTTTGGGGATTTTTGGGGGTTTTTTTGTTTGTTTGTTTTGAGGTTTTTTTGCTTTGGGTTGGGTTTGGGGGGTTTTTTGGGTTTTGGGGGGTCTGTTGGGGTTCTTTTTTCTGTAAAATACAGTCTAAGGCTGTGATTTCATATCCAAACTTTTTCAAAACTTCAGCAAAAGGTCCACAAATTCTTCCCTTCTGAAGCCAGAGATACTGTGGGTAAATAAATTCTAGTAGTAATTTGGCTCTGAGTTTATTGTGGAGGTTTAAAATGGCTGTGAATGCTATTAGAATACTTTTTTGTTTAAAATTATCTTCTAAATTAAGGTGTTCTTTTCCTAGTCAGCCTTTGGATAACTGAATGTGCCTTTTTCAGCACTTGCTAGGTCATCGTAAGTCAGGACATGTCAGCTGGGAATGCTGGTTGCAAGAGTCTAGCCAAGGCTTCTGGTAGTTTTTGAGGAATCTTGCTGAAATTCAAAGCCTTGTCCAAGGCACTCTCTTTTAGCCTCTGATTAATCTTCTGATTCTCCAGGAGACACAGGTGGTTTTGTGCCATGAATTGCATACAAAAGTAGAAAAATCTTTCCTAAGTTTTGCAGAGAAGCATACAAATTCTGTACTGCTCAGTAGCAAGCTAGCAACCAACCTGACTCTTTAACAAGCAGTAAGCTACCTAAGTTTGATTCTGCTGGGAAACATGAAGGGCTTAACTTTTGTTTGAAGCAGTACATGCAGAAACCTACGTAATTATTCCGCATTGATCTAACTGTGACTGTTATCATTGATATAGTCAGTCTTTGCTCATCTTCTGCTCAGAAGCAGTTGCTTCAAGTACTGTCTCAGTAAGACTATTTGGAGACCTACATTAGTAACTGCAGTTTGATTGTCCACAAGAAAATGTCAAGAACTGAAAATTGTTTAGTATTTTGTGGTACTCATGCAAAGTAGGGAGAATTTTTGTTTAAAGGGAGTAGCTCAACTGATATTGAGATATCTGATTCTTAAGAAATTTAACTGATATATGACACCACCATCTATTTATTTGTTTTTAACCTTTATTTTCCCTACAGATCTATTAAAATCCATGATGGCTGATCTTTGGCAATATACCTATTGTTCAAATTTTCATAGTGTAAGATTTCTTCTCATCTTCTGATGTGCTTACTTTTCCTCTTGAGATTCCTCAGGTTCACAAATTATTAGGTATAAATAAATACATTTAAATGTAATGGATAGATAGCATAGCATAGAATTTAGAAAATGTACTAACTTCCTAAATGCTCCACCCGGAAACATTAAAGCTTTTGAAAATTTTGTATCTCTGTTTAGTCTAGTAAATTTATTTTGTCTATTGGCTTTTAAGCTGAATGTGTACCAGAATATTTCCCATTATCACCTATTTCATGGGCCTGGACATAACAATCAGAAATTAATTTCTTAATATGGCTGTAATGTACTTGGTGTTTTCCAGCCCCACCAGAAGAAGACTAGTACTAATTATGCTTACATTATTACAGGAGACTCAGTGCTATTGAGGCTATTGAAGAAGAGGCTAGTTTCCGCTGTGTCTTGCAAACATGCAAGTTTGATGACCTTCCAGTTTTTAAAAAAATAAATTCATTGTCCATTATCTGGTGCTTTAAACTGGCCCCATTGGATAGTGTAATGAATTTGAAACTCCATAGTTCGCATGTCACATTTTCATCTCCAATGGATTTTCATAGAATCATAGAATAGTTTTTTCCTATGAAGATGAATAAATATACCCAACGTCTTGAAGGAAACACTATATTACCAAAGAAGATCTTTAATTATTTACATTATCATTGACATATTGACAAAAATATTGGTAAAATATTGGACAATTGTCTGGATGAGATATAGCAATTTTGTATGTCAGACGTACAGGAGTGACAGCAAGCTTTCCATATAATCAAAAATACAAACTTAGTTGAAAGATAATGCCAATAGAATGAACAGAAGCAGAGGATGACAACACTTCACTGCATACAGCTGTTCAGAAACTAGAGGGTTGTATACACAGAAGCAGATTGAGTAACATAAGACTACTGTATATTCAGTTCTGTGTGCATGCCATATTGCATATGTATTCATCTGGGCAGGTCATACGCCATATGGACCACAATCACTAACAGTGTAAGCGTATGCTGTTGGTTGTGCTTGATGATTATAAATTTATGAATACTTATAACACACAAGCACATCTCTTGATAATTAAAGGGTGCTAAATGATGGATTTGAACAGCTATTATTATTCTGTAAATATCATTGTTGTCAAATTGGGAAATACAATGATCAATTAATTACTCTGAATAGCTGAAGCAGAGAAAAAGGAGTTATGTTAAAATTAAAATGGTGCCTGTTAAAGAGCTGCAGTTGCCAGGCTACTGACAGTGCCAGTTTGTGTGTGTAGTGCAACACGGTGCTCAGTCTTTTCTCCTGAATCCTTTAGTAACTGCATTATTCTGTGAACATCAAGGTTTAGTTCCTTCATCTGTCAAGTAAAGTGATTTCATTCTACAACCAGAGCAAGATTTTGTATTTTTGGGAACAGCAAGGTATTGTAATAAACATGGAAATTCTTAAGTGGTTTACAAAAAATGATACCTATGCTAAGGTAGGGATTATTAGGCATTTGTCTTTAAGTTATTGATATATAGCCATGTCTATGATTCTAGTCTATTCAGTTGTTATTTTTAAGTAATATTAACCCCATAATATACAAAATTCCAGTTTAATGGTTTGGGGTTTTTTGTTTGTTGTGTTTTTTCTTTTTTCTATACATAGCAAAAAGGGATGACTTAGAATGTTGTTGCTCATGCCAGTTGAAAGGTTTTTGTTGTCCTTCCTCTTCCACTTCATCTCTGTGGAAACTGTGGGCATCCTTTGATAGCATTCCCAGTGTGGTATAGGTTTTTTAGATGCACATTTTTTTCAGTGTATGCTTAAGAGTCCAGCATAATTACTTGTACATCCCTTATTTTGAAATAAAACACTTTTCTAACAAAGTATGGAAAATCTCCATTGCATAAAAATGCAACATGTGTTAAGTAATATACATATATATATATTTATTATACTGCATTTCTAGATTACTGCCATTTTACTCGGGCTGTTCTGATGAATGCTGCTTTCTCCCATGTACTATAAGTATGCTCAACAGAAATCCATAATGTCTGAAAAGATCTGCAGGAAACTGCTTGCATGCATAATACTTAAAAGAGAGTCGGTATGCCACACAATTGTAATTTCTTCTTCTAGACAGTATTGTACTGAATTTCAAACCATTCTTAATTCCAATACTTTTTTGTAAAACAGTATATAACTCATTGAAAGGAGCAGAAAATATTAAAAAGTTTTAAACTCAAATAAAGTGCAAATTCCTTTCTACAATACAGCTCAGAATATTTTACGCAACTTTTGTGCATGTAGTTAAATAGGAAAATCTATATGAAGAGTCAAAGTTTAATAATGCTTCTTAAGCATGAATTATTAACCCGGTGAAATAACGTTATATTACTAAGCGTCATTTTTCATCTAAATGTTGATCTTATTTAGGAGACATTTGCATTTGAATTTCAGACTTTCAGAAAAATAGTACATTAATTTGAACCAATGTTTTTTTATATAAACTTGTGCATAAGGATTCTATTGGTGAATTTTCTTAAAAAAACCCCCAAAAACTACTAAAAAAAACCAAATAAAAAACCAAAACAAAGTCCAAAAGCATATTAAGATTACCCTTTGTCTGTAATGTAAATGTGGAACAAAACCAAGAAAAATGTGTTCTTCTATTTCAAATACAGTACTTAATATGACGTATCCAACAATGCTTACAAACATTAGATATTTAGAACTAGGCTAAAATAATTTTATTTCATCAGCCATTTCATGGCAATGATTTATGTTCATGCTTAATCTGCCCTGAATTCTGATTGGTGATGTGCATTTGGAAACAATTAAACTACCCTAAACTATGCAGGAGTCCTGATGACATGAAAAAATAAAGTAAAAACACATAAGAGCCTCTTCATGTTTTCCATGCAGCCATTTAACAATGGAAATAGTAGCTTTAGTAGTGGAACTATCTCCAAACCCAAAGCACAGGTCCATTTTGTGTGATCATAATAATTATAAAACCAGTGTAGAGGACCTTATTTTTTGTTCTAGATTTTAGCGCTTAGGCTTGGAATCCTCTTTATTCTCAGATGCTAGAATAGTATATTCCTATAGACTAGTTTTCATGTGGTCAGGAATAACTTATCTCTTTCATATCAAGGCAAAAGGAAAATCTACTGAATATATTAACATGATTTTTATTTTTTTTTAAATATATATTACTGCAGAATCCTACAAGACAAATCTTTTGTTACTTTGGATTTGTGGAATTCTGTTTTAGCATCTGTAAGAGATCTTACTTTTACAATCAATTTTACCTGTAATCAAAACACAAATTAAACAAGAGTTAAGATAGTATTTTCTTACAGATTAATCTTCATCAAATCAGGAACCTCATAGCTACCATATGAGAATGTAAAAAAAAAAAGGATCTGTACAAAATAAGACAAATCTGTTATTGCCATGAAATAAATGTTTTTGCACTCTTAGTGTCTGAAGAGATGTTAGCTTTTCATCACTCTTTTATATGTGGTAATATGGCTGTTTTACTATTCCATCTGCTTGCTGACACACCTGGTTTTATCACTTTGCCTGGAATCAAGAGTGGAAACCAGAAGTTCTGGTTCCAGGTATTATTCTGCATTTTAGTAAGTTTTTATGTAATCACCCAGGTCACTTTCAGAAAAAGTGGTTGTTAATGGTGCCTTTTTTTTTTTTTTTTTTATTGTGACTGGAAAAAGCCTATGTTGCAGTTTTGAATGTCCAAAATTCAAATATTTCTGAATACATGTGATTAATACTTCAATTGCACAGAAGGGACCTCTGGAATTTTAGTTTTACCAAACAGTAAAATAACACTAAATGGTAAAATCAGAAACTGGGGGTCTATTTTTTTGTCACTTTGGTGATGATGATGATTCATAGTAATAATAAGAAAAATTTCTTTCTGTGGGACTGTCCTGGGTTCAGCAGTAGCAGTCATTTTTCTCCTTCTTAGTGACTGGTGCAGTGCTGTGGTTTTGAGTTTTGGTCTGGGAACAGCAGTAATAACACCGATGTTTTTAGCTATTGCTTAGTAATGTTTACTCTGACCAAGGACATTCTGAGCCTCATGCTCTGCCAGGGAGGAGGGGAAGCCGGGAGAAAGCAGAGACAGGACACCTGACCCAAACTAGCCAAAGAGGTATTCCATACCACAGCACGTCATGCCCAGGAGGTAACAGGCAGTTACCCGGAAGGGCTGGAGATTCTGCTGGGGTGGGGCTGGGTATCGGTCGGTGGTGAGTGGTTGTATTCTCTTCCCTTGTAATTTCCTCTACCATTATTATTATTGGTGGTAGCAGTAGTGATGTGTGTTATACCTTAGTTAATAGACTGTTCTTATCTCAACCTGTGGGAGTTGTATTCCTTCGATTCTCTTCCCTATCCCTCCGGGAGCCGAGGTGGGGGGGGGGCAGTCAGTGGGCTGTGTGGCAGGCCTTAAACCACGACAAGGACTCATGGCATTTATAACATGAGATGAATTGCACATGAGCTGCAAGGTGCCATTTATAGAACTGTTCTCCTTAGAATCAATTTGCTGCAAAAGTCAGAATTAATACTGTTGGCAGAGACAGAAAAGTGAAATAGCCAAAGCACTAGTATCTTTTCACTTGTTTCTCTGTATATTTCTATTCTCTTGTTGTACAGTCTCCTTTATCAAAATATTCAGAGGTTAAATGTGGATATTTCAGTTCCTTTAGGCATTAGAACAGTCAGAAATTTTAAGCACTATTAATTACAGTCAGTGATATCTTTGAGATGATCAGTCACAAACATTCAATCTGATCCTGATCTTCTGCTAAAGAGGCACCCAAAATAAGTCTCTAAATGTTTTCTTCTTTCACACTTTCCAATGTGAGAGAGACTTGTAATCTCATGGAGGTTGTTTCTTATATTTAGTCATTACTATTTTTCTGCCAAGTAGACACCCCAAGCAGATAAGAAAAATAGAAGATAAAAATTGATCATTCAACTTCATTTCATGCTTTTGTCAGTATTGACTAATGGGTTCCCTTGTGTATTATAAGTCATTATTACTATGCCTGTGCAAAGTTTTTTTGATATACACCTTAATACTAACATAATTCTGAAAAATATTTTCCCCTCTGTACAGTTGATACCAAGTAGGTGAAGACTGATCTGCAGACTGTCTGTATTTCCTAAAGCTGTTACGCAGCAGTGCATTGCATAACTAACCCTTGCACTTGAACATTTGCTTCCTCAAAATGCTTGATTTTGAAAGTATCTTTTTTTATTCTGAATTCTAACACTTGGTAAATTGAACAGAGCTGTTTTTTTCTTTAAAGATTATAGACTCAGCTTTTTGATCTAAAGATCCCTCTTCCATACTCCATGTAATGTTTTCCCTCAAAATGTTCCTCAATCCGTTAATCTATCCTCAATATGAATGTGTCTTTAAATGAGGCATTCTAACATAGTTGGAGAATTACATTTTTATGTCTGGACCTTACTTGAGCCCATGCTGAAGCACTCAGTGGTATGGTGAAACTCAGCAGTCGTCTTTGGTTTGATGTAAGTTCTGCGCAGAAGTGGTGAATCCTGTTTGTGGCTATTTGGATCATATTATGCCATTTGGATCACCACACTGTTGCAAGCTGCGATCCACCTAGTTATCCTTGTCAACTTCATTTGTAGCTGTTTGGTCACTGTAGCCTTCTATAGTGGAGGTAAAGCCACAACTATTTCTGCAGGTTGAAAAGAGAAGGAGCTGGCATTGCATCAGTTTATAGTTGGCTTGAATCTGGGACATTTATATCACATGAAGACTGCTTTCGAAGTGAATTCAGAGGCCTAGTGGAAGATGTTCCTGGCTGTGACAAGGGGTTTGGAACTAGATGATCTTTAGGGTTTCTTGCATCCCAAACCATTCTGTGATTGTGTAAAAACTGATAGCCTTCACTACTTATCAGCTGCAAATACATCCAACAAGGCTCATTTTGAATATTTTCTTAAATCACAGAATGGTTGACGTTGGAGGGGACCTCTGGAGGTCATCTTACACAACCACTCAGGAGTTAAGTTTAAACCAATGCCTTTGCAAATGTGTGCACTCTTGGTCAAGTATGTAAATGGATCATGGAAAAATGTGCTCTGAGTAACATTTGGCATTATCATGAATCAGATATGGCCTAGGTGGGTAATTGGTCTGGCCTTGCAAAACATTTCTTGTGGTTTCATGTTAAAAGTTAGTTGTTGCCTTGGTCTGAGGCAGCTGGTAGTTTGAAACTTGGTTTGGAGAGTTAAGGCATAGTTTGCTATACAGTAATATAGTAATGTTGCACTAAGCTTTGCTTTTTGTTTCCCACAGTTTACTTCAACTTTTTGTTAAACAGTAATTATTAAGAAAATTTAGAAAGCTTTTCCAAAAAGGATTATGATAATAAGTAATGCATAGCTATTATATGCAAATGGTTTGAAGACCTTTTTAGACACATTGCTTAGCTCACTTAAAACAGAAATATTAGCATATGGTTTATTTTGTTCAGCTTTCTTTGTGGGGGATGAAGGAGAACAGAGAGGGAATCACACTGTAATACAGAAAGTGTTGAACCAGACTGCAGAGGAAAATGGAAGTGATGAAGAACAGCTGCAGCTAGTACAAATCAAAAACTATTCGAGTTTCATGTGCTGGGTGTTGTGTTGTGCCCCCCCCCCCCCCCCCCCCCCCTTTTTTTTTTTTTTTTTTTTTTCTTCATCGCTCTGCTCTTGTGTCTACATAAATCAGC
>WYDI02015520.1:33700-45413 GCA_009867235.2 Psittacus erithacus
TTTTTTTTTTTTCTCCCAAATGGATTCCTCTGAAGGGTATTAAAATCCCTCTCTTGGGTAGCGCTGAAGCCTGTGAACATCTACTTGGTTTTATTTTGGATACATTCATTTGTACCTCATAAACAAGACGTTGCTGCTAAAACTTAAAAGGCTAGCTACATTTTTAAGGTACAGTTATATACATTATTTATGGGAACAAAAATGTATTATTCTGTTCTTTAACATTCTGTCATCTTGTATTCTAATGAATTTCTGTTTTGAAGGCAAAAATGTCACAGGTTAGACAAGTGGGACTTCTAGCTGCTGGATGTCAGCCGTGGAACAAGGATGTATGTGCTGCTAGTGGGGACAGATTTGCCTACTGTGCTACCCTTGCTATTTATATTTATCAGGTAAGATTTTTATTGAACAGGCTACATTTTTACGTCGTTGTCTATTTCACTTTGAAACCTTTTAATAAATGTTTCTACAATTCTTTTGGAAGTATGATTGCTACTGAGAAGATGTCTGTGTAAAGTTCAATCTTCTATTCAAGATACCCTTTCCAAATTATTTTTAATCCTTGTTATACCTAATGCGAAAGATTTATATTTGAAGTTGTATATGGCAAGAATTATTCTCAAAAGACAGGTTCTCAATCCAGTAAACAGTTGAGATGAATGAAGTGCAATGATAGAAGAGCAGGTTCTGAGAGAGAAGTGAAGCAATTCCATGGTTTCATTTGAAGCCTTACCGTAAAAATAGTCTTTTGAAGTCTTTAATCTACTGTGCAAAATTGCAGATACAGTGGCCTACCTTCCTTGGATTTGGAACAAGTTATTACTTTTTTAAATTCTGAACTGATCAGCACCATGGTCTTCTGTAGTTACTATACATCAATACCGAACAAAAAAATAGAAATGCTGTGAACTGTGGAACTGTCAGTCTGAGAAATATGTCAGGAAACAAAGGATGTGCTTATTTTAACTTCATAAGCTATACTGCTAGTAGGATTAAAATATACAAAATTTACTGTGTTGGTTTGGGCACTTTTGTTTGGTTGTGGGGTTTTTTTTAATTGTAAGTAGTGATTGAAAAAATGACAAGGATTTCGAACTCTTTATTGTATTCTATCCTGTTTGACTTGTTACAGATAACTGAATGATTGTAATCATGCCTTTAAATAAAGCATTTTTAGGATTGTTTGCGTGCAGTTATTAATGGGATGTAATAGTTTATAAGTGACAAGAAGATAGTCTATGTTAATACTGGTAGGGCTAATTGAATGTAGCCCTATACAACTTTTCTATCCAAATCATATATATGAAAATTTAATTTATTGAGATATCAGATACCGACAACTGTTAAATCCACTATAAATTCATCTGTAAGTCTAATACTGTTATATGAACTGGTCTCCAACCAAACACTACTTAAAGTGAATAAAGTTTACAAAGTTTGTATTTCTAAAGTGAATTTTACTTTTTGTTTAGCTGGATCACCGATACAATGAATTCAAGCTCCGGGCAATTATGTCTGAGCATAAGAAGACAATCACAGCCATATCTTGGAGTCCCCACAATCCTGACATGTTTGCAAGTGCCAGTGCAGATAGTTTAGTGATTATTTGGAATGTGACTGAACAGAAAGTTGTGGCCAAGCTGGACAATACAAAAGGTATTTCAGGCATGGAGATCTATTTGATCTGTACAACCTTTTCATTCACAGGTATCAGAAATGCTTGATACAGAGTAAACTCTAAGCAGTTGGTAGCGAGGTTTAACAATTGCATAACACAATATTCCTGTCAGATTTGTTGCACTTCATCTTAGATGATAGTGAGTTTGAGTAAATTGCTCTGAAACATCTAGTAACTGGTGAAGAAAGAGGTTACTGTTTTTTCTGAAGTACTTAACTAAAGAATTTGCTTTGGCATTGATTTCTTGTTCAGCAGAAAAAAAAATCCATCACTATATAAAAAGATGTATAAGTTTTAAACCTTTGGTGTTTTCATGATAACTTTACAGAAGTGAAAGCAAATAAAATGTAGCCTATGGTGAGCAGATAGGCTGAGTGGAAAGGGTCCAGTAGTCCAGCAGGCTTCAGAGGTAAGCTCAGCCTGTGGTCATCCAGAAAGTGCTCTAGGATGGCATCCTGTAAACAGAAAGCAAAGAAAACTGTTATCTCTGCTGGCCAGGAAGGACATGACAACCCAAACAGAGGTCCTTCATAAACATGTAGCTGTCCAGGCATCTGGCTGTAGTGAGTGTCAAAGCCTGTCAGTGATGTTAGATCATGGCTGTGTAAAATGTCAAGAAGTTGATGATTTGCTCTGCATGGTGGCAGACCTATGGGAAGAGGTGGAACAGCTAAGGAGCATAAGGAAATCTGAGGAGGAGATTGACTAGCAGACCTGCACTCTAACATCCCTGGTAGAAGCACACCAGACACCCAAAACTAAAGAACTTCAGGATCCTTTATCTTGCCATCAGGCAGATTTAGGGCACCTAAGAGACAGGGGTGTTTGGAAGCGGGTTACTCTTCGGAATAGATGGCGTATTATCCCCCAGCTCATGTCACTTCCCAAGTATCCCTTTATAACAGATCCAAGGCTCTGGTACTTCAAGATCAGGAAAGTGAGGAAGATGATGATAAGGGACCATCCAGGTCAGAAGAGTTCCCACAGAAGAGTCAGCGAACACTTTGTATTACAACCAGCTCTACTAGGGAAAAAAAAGAATGGTTGTGATGGTGACTCTACTCTAAGGAGAACACAGGGCCCCATATACTGACCTGACCAGACTTACAGGGAAGTCTGCTGCCTCCCTGAGGCCAGGATGAGGGTCTTCACCAAAAAACTCATTCGTCTGATATGGCCCTGTAACTACTATCCTTCATGAGTCTTCCAAGTGGGCAATGAGGAAATCTCTTCAAGAAACCTGAAGGGACTCAAGAAGGACTTCAGGGCCTTGGGGCAACTGGTTCAGGGCTCGGAAGCCCAAGTAGTGTTCTCATGCCTCTTGCCAGTCACAATCAATGACAATGTTTACCTCAGAAAAATCTCACTAATTAGTTCCTGCCTACATGACTGGTGTCAGCGTCAGAATTTTGGAGTTTTTTGGCCATGGGTCCGTCTACATGGCACCAGGCCTGCTGGCAGCAGATGGGGAATGCCTGTCCCAAAGGGGGAAAAGTATTATAGCCCAGGAGCTAGCAGGGCTTATAGAAGGGCTTTAAACTAGGTTCAAAGTGGGAAGGGGATAACACCAGGCTCTCTAGAAATGAGCCATGGGGTAGCATGCTGCTCTTGGAGTCCAGATCCACAGGGCAACTTAAATGTATTTATGCCAATGCATGGTGAACAAACAGGAGGAGCTGGAAGCCATTGTTCAGCAGGGAAACCATGACATAATTGCCATGATAGAAATGTGGAGTGATTCACATAATTGGAGTGCTGCAATGGATGACTACAGGCTCTTCAGAAGGAATAGGCAGGGAAAAAGAGGTGGTGGGGTTGCATTGTATGTCAGGGAGTGCATCAACTGCCTTGAACTCAATGTTGCGAGTGAGAAGGCTGAATGTTTGTGGGTGAAGATTAGGGGGAAGGCTAACCAAGCAGATACCCTGATAGGAGTCTATTCTAGACCACCCAACCAGGATGAAGCTACAGATGAAGTGTTCTCCAAACAACTAGGAGTTTCATGATTGCTTGCCCTTGTTCTCCTTGGGAACTCCAACCTACTAGATGTCTGCTGGAAGTACAACCCATCAGAAAAGAAACAATCCAGGAGGTTCTTGGAAGGCATGGAAGATAAATGCCTAACACAGCTGGTTAGTGAGCCAACTAGGGGAGATGCCTGTCTAGATTTGCTGTTTGCAAATAGAGAAGAACTGGTTGGGGATGTCATGGTTGGAGGCCATCTTGGGCAAAGTGATCACGAAGTAATTCAATTTTCAATCATTGGAGAAGTCAGTAAAAAGGTCAGCAAAACTTCCACCTTTGCCTTGAGGAAGGCTGACTTTGGTCTGTTTAGGACGCTGGTTGGCAGAATTCTTTGGAAACATTACTAAAGGACAAAGTGGCTGGCTGAATATGAGCCAGTTTGTGTCCAGGCAGCCTAGAAGGCCAATGACATCCTGGCCTGTATCAGAAACAGCGTAGCCAGCAGGTCCAGGGAAGTGATCGTCTCGTACTCGGCACTGGTGAAGCTGCACCTAGAATGCTGTGTTCAGTTCTTGCCCCCTCACTGCGAGAGAGACATTGAGGTGCTGGAGCAGATCCAGAGAAGTTTAACAAAGCTGGTGAAGAGTCTGGAGCACAAATCTTATGAGGAACAGCTGAGGGAACTGGAGAAGAGAAGGCTGGGGTGGCTACCTTATTGCTCTCTACAACTACCTGACAGGAGGTTGTAGTGAGGTGGGGGTTGGTCTCTTCTCCCAAGTAACAAGCAATAGGACAACAGGTAACAGCCTCAAGCTGCACTGGGGGAGGTTTAGACTGGATATTAGGAAAAAATTCTTCACAGAGAGGGTCAACAAGTATTGGAACAGGCTGCCCAGGGAAGTGGTGGCATCACTGTCCCTGGTAGTGTTCAAAAAAATGTGTAGTAGATGAGGCCATCAATGATTTAGCTTAGTGGTGGCGGTCTTGGCAGTCCCGGGGTAATGGCTGTACTTGATCTTAAAGGTTTTTTCCAACCTAATTGATTCTATGATTCTTCAACAGATTCAAGTTAAATTATTCTAGGTTAATTATCAGAGAATTTGAAAAACAGTTTTTGTTTAAATACACTGATGCTTGTCTACATGCATCTTCTCTCAGGACTTGTAACTGTTGATTGTAAGAGAAGTCTAGGGGGTTAAAAGTCTGTGTGTGTCCCCTTTCCCTGCCCAGTTTGATTATTTCCTTTAGTCAAAACCAGTAGCTGTGTTTGTGTTCTTAAAGTCAATCTCTGTCAGGTGTCCTTAAATCCTACATTTGCATTCTTGGAAAATAGGTGCAACCAAAGAACAGGGTCTCAGGCTGTAAGACACTTCAGAATCCCCTGCTCTGTTCTTTTCAGAATGCTTAGGATACCTCTGAAAACACTTGTATGTCTTGCATGTCCTGCAAGATGAATAAGTAGGAAAATAAAACACACTCATTTGATCTATTCTAAAAGAAATATTGTGTCAGGTTTTGCCACGTTTGAGTCTAAATGCAAACAGTTTTGCATTTTCAGCTTGAGGAGTTTGTCTTACCATCATTTATTCCCTCAGACACACATTATTAAATTATGAGGATAATGAGGGTTGAAGATATTAAGGTCGAAATCCTTAAACTGAAATGCATACAGTCAGTTGTTAGGCAGCTGAATTAGAACTGTCATAGATCCAGAAGGAAGCTATCAAGAGAACCCTTTGATTGCAAAGTTAGCTTTCCAATTTTTCACAAATATTTGCCTCTATTGTATTTATCTCTGAATTAAATTTCTTTGTGTTTTGCAAAAATAGACATTCTAAAGTTTTCAATATTTTACCAGCTTAGTAGAAAGCAGCTTACAGTAGAACGATGGTGAATGGAATTATGTATAAATGAAAGTATTGCTTACAGGATCAGGCTTATACTTTTTCATATGTTTATTTTTTATTTGGCACTAATAGTATAGGTGTCAGTATAGTATATATAATATAGGTATCATAAAATACAGCCCATAAAAGTAATATTAAAATAATTTGAGAAATAATTGTGTTTCCTGCCTAAGGATATGTATGGGTTGCTTTCACACCATAAGATGTTCACACAGTTGTTTAAATTTCAGTCTAATAATTTTTATGTAGTATTTATGTAGTATTTCTGTAGCTTTTCAAGACAGTTGCTGATACTGGGTCAAGCAGTAATGCACTGAATTTCGTACTGTGGTTCTCATAAGGTTTACCTGTATGTTTCAGGAATTCCTGCGTCACTTAGCTGGTGCTGGAATGCAGGTGATGCGGTTGCATTTGTGTCCCACAGAGGTCCATTATACATATGGACTATCTCAGGACCTGACAGTGGGGTAACTGTACATAGAGAAGCACATAGTTTTTTGTCCGACATCAGCCTGTTCAGATGTCATCCAAAGAAAAAAGGAAAAGTAGTATTTGGACATACTGATGGAAGCCTATCTATTTTTCAGCCAGGTAAAAACTGATATGGTAAAATATTTGGTGTCTCTTGTCTCTGTATATGTCTGCAATTCTACGCTTTTTCATTTAGGCTTTGTAATGTATGTATGTACATAAAACTTGTTCTTGGTTCATAGTATCCTTCCATATCACAAAAATATATTTTCTTAGATAAAGAGCACAGAGCATTTTCTCCTTTTGTGACCAAGATAACAATGCAGTTTTTTACAAGTACAATAAACTGTTTTATTAGGGAACGATAACAGCCACAATCTTCTACTGAGCTATATTTCCCAGCAAGTTTATTCTCAATGGAGTGACTTGAATCTTTTGCTTAGGCTCTTACATTGAAAGAATACAGACAATTCTTAGTTTTCATTTCAAATGCTTTTTTTACACTATTAGAAAAAAACAAAGAATTTGTTTAGCTAAAAACATAGATGTGTTTAAGAACATATTGTGAAAATTTTGATGGACAGATGAATTCATTAAAACATGTTTCAAAATTAGGTATTATTAAAAAATAGATTGTGTCACTATAATGAAATATAAGTACAATTACTATGGTTACGATTTTATAAACAACTTTAATATGTGTCTTAACTTGAATAAGGCTACATTTTCAATTATATCTGAATGTTATCTATTTTATCAACTACAGGTTTCTAGTTTGCAATTTATAGTCAAAATTCACCCGGCTTTTGTAATTGATCGCTTTTAAAAAATAGCAATACATAGAAGTGGTATCAAGAGAATGAGTATAGGCCCTCTATTTAAAAAAAAAAAGAGGGAGGGCAAAGAATTGATGCTCTTCAATAAGGAATAGAAAGCTAATTTTTTGCTTTGAGACTGAAGCCCAGCCCTCACCTACCTCATGTCAGAATGTGTAAAATGACTTGTTACCAGACCACAAGCTAGTTTATCACTAACTGAAATAAATTTAAAAAAAACAAAACAATTTATTCCTTACTTTTAAAGGTTTCAGTCCTTTCATAGGATATCCTACAGAACACTGTCTCGAGAGATCCTGAACATACACAAGTTCCTCTTAATAGCTTCAAAGTTCAGTGGGATTGACTCTAGCCACGCTATAAAAGTGTGAGTCACTGCTGTGTAATTAGCAGGCTACAGGATTTTATTTTTCTTTTTTTTCTCATTATTGTTATCTACTAAGGTTTTTCTCATGGCTTTTCTTTTTATTAACTCCAGACTGTCCATTAATCTATCAGAACATTTAGTGTGAATAAAAAATATGCAAGATTTTAAGATTAGTACCCTATTTTAAAAGAAATACAGTGCACTCGTGTAGAGCCAAATGCTGTTGATTAGTTTACCTCCATTTGTTCTTAAAATAAGCACACTGACTCAGTTGCATGATTCATAGTGCTGATGTCTTCTTTTAATGGAAAATAAAATGTAACAGAGTTTCCATGAGCTTTACTTCTGGAATCTTTTGTGACAAACAGGTAAAACTGAATAGCTCCTAGGTATCCATACTCTCACCAGCTGATCGTGCTTTCTTGGGACTGAAGTGTTTGAACATAACAGGCTTTGAACGCTCAAGGATTTTTTGCCTTTTGGTTCTTGTAAAACTAACTGGAAAATGACAGGTTTGCTTTATTGTCAGTTCTTAGTTTTCATTTGAATATTGATTTTTTTAGTCAACAAAAAAATCTTAGCTAAAATATAAAGCAAGGGGACATGCTCAAAAATGTGAGAATCCCCATATTTTTGGCAAATTTAAAGCAGTTATGATATTTCTGATGTTATTCCTGTTGTTATTCCTGATACTTCAAAAAAGACAACTCCACTTCTGCATTTTTCTTATATACTAACATATATGGAGGGTTTTTTCCCTAGAAAATCATAATGAAAGTTATTTTGGTGTTAAAAATGTTCCCTAGGGAACAAAAACTTTTCAGCTTTTTTTTTTTTAGTATGTGTCAGAAGACGCTTTGTGCTACATCAGTCATTAAGAAATATAGGTAGGTCTTGGCATTTATTATAGTATGGCAAATTAATTGTATTCTTCATTATTAAAATTGAAAATTAGATTAAAAATTGAATAATTGAAGATGTCAGTTCCTTGTTTCTAGAAAATGGGTACAAAATTGTGTTGGTTTGGGGTTTTTAATAGAAGATCACAACTTCAGAACCACAGATCTGTGTTGTTAGTTACTCATTTAGACTGTACATTTTCCTATAAAACTAAGACTCAGCTCTCAAAAAAAAAAAAAAACCAAAACAAAACAAGGGAAATAAACATGATGTTAAAAATTGTAGTTCTTTATAACATGGATCATCAAGTGAAATAGTCTTCTTTTAGGTAGGTGTCAAGCAAGATATTTGATGGCATGTTCTGGCTTCAGAATCTATGAGCACTTTATAATTGCATATGTAGTTTTGAGGAAGAAAAAAATCTAAACGCAGTTGTTCATAAACACTTTTTTGACTGCCACATTGTTTTTTCTAGTTCATGCTGCCTTTAGTTTGTCTGCATTTACTGAGTTATGCAGATTTACTTTGACTCAAAAGTCTTGTATTTTTGGCTGTGCTGCAGGCCTTTTCTTATGGAAGTCATTAGGGCAGAGCAATGTGTATGATTTAACATATATCTTTTTTTATTATAAAAATATGTTATTTTAGTTAAAAATTATATTATAGCTGTTTCTATTTTCTGATGGAGACAGAACTACTGTAAGTCAAATATTGCAAAACAGCTTCATAAGTTTCACAGGTGCATACAGTAGAGTAGGCTACTAAACAGTTCAGGGAGATATAAAAATGGTGTTTGCAAACCTTGTAACTATTGTAAAGAATGCGCTTGATTTCATTTTGAAATAATCTGTTTTCTTGTGCCCTTAAAGGTTCTAAAAATCAGAAACATGTCTTAAGACCGGAGTCTCTTGAAGGAACGGATGAAGAGGATCCAATTACAGCGCTGGAGTGGGACCCTTTGTCAACTGACTACCTTCTTGTTGCTAATTTACATAATGGTATTCGACTAGTTGATTCTGAATCTCTGTCCTGTATCACAACTTTTAATTTTCCCAGTGCAGCAGCATCTGTTCAGTGTTTAGCCTGGGTTTCTAGTGCACCTGGAATGTTTGTAACTGGAGGTAAGCCTTTTATTTCCTGATATCTACAAAGGTAATAGGTATCGGACTGAGTCTTTCTGTTTCTTAACATTTGTACAAATAAAAGCATAGAATCACAGAATAGTTAGGGTTGGAAAGGACCTTAAGATCATCTAGTTCCAACCCCCCTGCATTGTACAAAAAAAACCCAACTATGAAACTGCAGAAAAGAACAGAAAATTGCACTGAGCAGTTCTTACGTACTTTGTTTGTTGAGTATGGAAACAACTGGCTTCTTTAAACTTTTTTTTATACTAAATAATACTATTTTTATACTAAATAATATTTTGCTCATGCACACTTTAGCAACAAATATGAGTGTTACTTTGGGAACAGGAATAAAAATAAATTGTACTAGCAGATATCACTTCTTGATCTTCTTTTCTTCCCCTATTTTCAGAAGGGTTTTTTGTTTGTTTTTTTGTTTGTTTGTTTTTGGGTTTTTTTTAATATCTATTTCTTGCCTCTTTTCTACACCATAGACATTAGTGGTCAGCTTGAACTAATGAATAAAGATAGTGAGACTGTCAGAATATATTCTAATGAGAGAGGTCCCGTAGAGTTTATCTGCTGAAGCTTAAATAATATTAATGATTATTGTTGTTAAGTGTGATATTACAGTGGAGGTGACAGTATCTGCTTATAAAATCCGTCTTGGGATTCTGAATTCTATTTGTTGTATTTTTGCTTAAATCAGTCCTTTAACCACATACCTCTGTGTACAGTAAAAAGAGGATAATAAATTTAAAAAAAAAAAAAAAAAAAAAAGGTTTTATGTGGTGATTATAATTTTGGTTTTGGTTTTTTTTTCCAAACCTCAGATTCTCAGGTTGGTGTGTTACGTGTTTGGAATGTGTCACATGCAACACCTCTAGACAATTTTAAATTGAAGAAAACTGGCTTCCATGGTTTGCATGTGCTAAGTTCTCCTCCAAAGAAAAAGTGTGAGTATAACTTTGGTTGTAATTAATTGCAGTGGCTGCAAGTTAAGAAAATTTGTGAATCTTGTTATATCTAAGTTGATCTCTGTAGGTTTATGTTTGCCCTGCAGTTCTTAATTAAACAAAGTATCCCCTGGTGCCAGTCAGCTAGACAAATGTGTAAAGTATCAAGCACTTTATAAGGTCCTTCTTCAGCAGGCCAGGCTTCGTACAGGAATTCGTTTGTTCTTAATCTCATTGGAATAAAAGGCATTGTACTCTTTATGATTGTTACTATTATTAAATGGAAAAATATAATAATAATCTTATCTGCTTCTATCTTTTGCTTTATTTTTCAAAGCATGTTCATTACAGCATTCTACTAAGAATCACTATACATCCTCAACAAGTGAGGCTATTCCTCCTCCAACTTTAACCCAAAACCAAGCATATTCTCTTCCTCCTGGTCACGCTGTTTGTTGCTTCATGGATGGGGGAGTAGGACTTTATGACATGGGAGCCAGAAAGTGGGATTTCCTTAGAGATTTGGTATGTTTCATCTCTGTCTTTGTAATGGGAGTTTGTCTTATACACTTTCTTCTAACAGCAAAATTGGAGAATGAAGTCAAGTTAAATTCTACAAATACATGTCTTGGGGAACAAGTAATTGAAATGTGACATTTCTAATGGATTGAAGTTTAAACTGGAATAGAACATAGACTGTATTTAGAAATATAGAAAACTTGTAGAGCATGATCAACGCACAAAGGTTTACTCTTTAGTCAGATACCTTTACCTAAAGGGCAAAATTAATTTTGTTTTAAATAAATTAAGTAATTCGGGGTGTTTTTTTTAGCTAAATATTTTAATTCTGTCTTTTAGCAACTCAGTTCCAGTGGAAGATGCTAATAAGTCGCTGGCATTGCATACCCTGTTGTTTCAGTGCAGAATTTTTCTGTCTTTAATAATGATCTATGAAAGAGAAGAGTGTTTTAGAACAAGATATTTTATGACTTTTAATTTTGACTGGTGAGCCATAACATACAGGTTTTCTGGAACTCTTAATTGACTTGACAGGTTATAATACAATTTATCTTGAAGTTTGATCTAGAGTTGGACTTCCAAAAAAAATTAAATGTAATAAAAATGGATTAAATATTTGTTTCATTTAAGGGACATGTTGAGACCATCTTTGATTGCAAATTCAAACCTGATAACCCTGATCTTCTTGCTACAGCTTCATTTGATGGCACAGTAAAAGTTTGGGACATAAGTACTTTAACAGCGGTTTACACATCTCCTGGTAATGAGGGGGTTATTTATTCCATTTCTTGGGCTCCAGGTAAGAATATTTCGTTTTAAGTGTAAATGTTCTATGAATTTCCATTGACTAGCAGAATTTCTGTTATAAAAGTATTAGTTGTATCTTCTAAGGTTTAAACATAACTGAGTCATTGTCATGGGTTCAGCAGTAGCAGTCATTTTTTCTCCTTCTTAGTGGCTGGTGCGGCATTGTGTTTCTAACTTTCA
>WYDI02015521.1:974-15337 GCA_009867235.2 Psittacus erithacus
TCCAGTCCCCTGATCATCCTCGTGGCCCTCCTCTGGACTTGTTCCAACAGTTCCATGTCCCTTTTATGTTGAGGACATCACAACTGCACACAATACTCCAAGTGAGGTCTCACGAGAGCAGAGTAGAGCGGCAGGATCACCTCCTTCAACCTGCTGGTCACGTTGCTTTTGATGCAGCCCAGGATACGGTTGGCTTTCTGGGCTGCAAGTGCACACTGAAGCTGGCTTATGTTCATTTTCTCATCAACCAACACCTCCAAGTCCTTCCAAGTGGACCACTTGGTGGATAAAGCGCTGGCTGGATGGCCTCATGCTAAGAGTTGAGGTCAATGGCTCAATGTCCAGCTGGAGACCAGTAATGAGTGATGTCCCTCAGGGATCAGTGTTGGGACCGGTCTTGTTTTACATCTTTGTCGGTGACATGGACAGTGGGATTGAGTGTGCCCTCAGCAAGTTTGCTGATGACAGCAAGGTGTGTGGTTCGGTTGATACGCTGGAGGGAAAGAATGCCATCCAGAGGGGCCTTGACACGCTTGTGAGGTGGGCTGATGCCAACCTGATGAAGTTTAACCATGCCAAGTGCAAGGTCCTACACCTGGGTCGGAGCAATCCCAGGTGCAGCTACAGGTTGGGCAGAGAAGAGATTCAAAGCAGCCCTGTGGAGAAGGACTTGGAGGTGTTGGTTGATGAGAAAATGAACATAAGCCAGCTCCAGTGTGCGCTTGCAGCCCAGAAAGCCAACCGTATCCTGGGCTGCATCAAAAGCAACGTGACCAGCAGGTTGAAGGAGGTGAAACCTGCTGCTCTACTCTGCTCTCGGGAGGCCTCACTTGGAGTATTGTGTACAGTTGTGGTGTCCTCAACATGAAAAGGACATGGAACTGTTGCAACAAGTCTAGAGGAGGCCACGAGGATGATCAGGGGACTGGAGCAACTCTCGTATGAGAACAGGCTGAGAAAGTTGGGGCTGCTCAGCCTGGAGAAGAGAAGGCTGCATGGAGAGCTCATAGCAGCCTTCCAGTATCTGAAGAGGGCTTATAAGAATGCTGAGAATGGACTCTTCATTAGGGACAGTAGTGACAGGACAAGGGGTAATGGGTTCAAGTTTAAACAGGGGAAGTTTAGACTGGATATAAGGAAGAAGTTCTTTACTGTGAGGGTGGTGAGGTGCTGGAATGGGTTGTCCGAGGAACCTGTGTATGTTCCATGCCTGGTGTTGTCCAAGGCCAGATTGGACCTTGGGTGACATGGTTTAGTGTGAGGTGTCCCTGCCCATGGCAGGGGGGTTGGAACTAGATGATCATAAGGCCCTTTCCAACCCTAACTATTCTATGATCCTATGATTTTTTTGTGCTCTTCATGTAAGTATCAGACATCAGTAACCTCCTCAGCCTTCTGTATAAGTTGGAATCACATGAAAAGACAGGGTTTATACAAAGAATTAGTAGACAAAAAAGTTTAAATGTTTTCATGTGATTAATCTTTCACCTTCGGTATTATGACTGAATAGCTATTCTGAAATTAGGAAAGCTATATGACTTTAACTCCATGTAGACTGAGATACTAACAAATTTCTTTTTGAGAAAAAGGAAACATTGAAAGGAGTTGTCATAGGCAGGTTGATGTCCAAGAAGGAGAAAAAAATGTAGCTAAAATTTTTGGGCAAAGGCCAGGACAGCAAGAAGGAGGATCTTAAGAAAGTATACCAGACTAGAAAGCTATTTAACTTAAAAAAAGAAGTTATGTCTGTCCTAGATGGATAAAGAAACAATTAAAAAAAAATCCATGTTGTGACAGGAAATTTTGATAGGATTTAAGAAGTTCCAGAATTGTTTTTCTTCCTCCCAGAGGGAATGTCTTGCCCATACAAACTAGGCATCTCAATCAGTTCTTAAGTATGCCAAATTACACTAAATGGTTTTGACACATGTACCCATGTGTGCCTAAAATGCATAAACTAGTCTGTCTATCTTTCCAGCTTTAACCTGTAGTTGGAGTTCTTTCTGTTCACTAAAAGAAGGAAAGAAAGAAACAAAAAAGATAATATGAAGATAATTTGTTTACTTTCATTTCTACATTGCGCTGCATGGTTTAGCTGCCTTGGAGTACCTTCGTTCCCCAGTAATTTCTTCTGGAGTCAGCTGGAGGCTTCTTCCCAGGCCTTATGCGCTTTGCAGAGTATAGTGTCTTGTCTTATAATTCAAACTCAGGTTTCTCACTGGTGTTGAGGAAATATAGCTTAAACTTGCTCTGATGTGTGCCTTGGATTATATTGGAAAGCTGTGGGAGACTGCAAAGAGATAAAGCCTTTACTGATTTTTTTCCCCCTCTTTTTTCAAAAGTAAACATTGGGCAATTTGTCTTAGCACTTCTTACTCCTCTATACAAATATTCAGGATATGTTACAATATACTTAATTCATTCCCAAGACAAGAAGTCTTGTGACACTGATTAGTATGTTCCCTTCATTGGCGATGAGTCTTAACAGTATTAAGCTTACACTTTAGTATTCATTTTTCAGCAGCTTACAGCATATAAAGGGCATTATTATGCAGTAAAGGTGTATGTAGACATAGTCTGAACTTTTGGCAAAGGAAATGGACAGAGGGATGAATTTTTTCCCCTCTTTAAGAGAGGCTGTGAAGGTAAGAGGGCTGAATTGAAGCTACAAGGAAGGAATTTGTTGAGACAAAAATAGGACAAAACGGATGATTTAAATAGGAAGTATGCACAATTATTAGTTGCACAGATGTCTGCCTACAGACTAGTTAATCACAAGATGTGTGGTTTCATGAGGAAAAAATATCTTCCCTTTATTTCTCATACTGTCCTAACCTCTGTCACTCAAAAACCATCTGTACAGTTGTTTTGTGAGTAATATCATATGAGTGTGACAAAAACCTAATAATCCTTTGTGGACTCTGATGTTTCATCCACAATAAAATATACAATCAGCTTTTATGAGCCTTGTTTATAGGCTAACAGGTAGAACTTTTTTTCTTACAATCAAAAGGTCAACAGTATAAATCAAACATGTAATTATGTATTTTGCACTATGAGACATAAGTATTTTGAAGTATGATTTGAATATCAGAAATTAAACACCAATTTGTTGTTTGTTTTTGTTTGAAGCAGCTATTGGGTACAAGTAGTCCCAGTTGTTGCATCTAAAGAACAGTAAAAAGAAAGGAGTGAGATTAATGAAAAGCAAATAAGATGAGCATTTTTGCTAAATGTTATTCAAAGAAACATGAAGAGCTCACAGCTGGCACTCAGAACCTTTAAGCAACAATGCTAACATAATAATAGCTCTTCCAAACCTTTAGTATCCAATGCTTCATTTGTCAGTTTGCTAAAGCCATAGATATGCTGGTAAACAAGAAAGTACTGACACAGATATCTAACAAGTCATCCATTTTAGCATTTTCTATTTATGGAAGATGACATTCTGATAGTAAAAGTTACAAGCTGGACAAACTAAGAAAAAAATAATTTCAAAGTTACAGTTCAAAGATATTAATTCCTACCCTACAGAGGGATGCAACTAGTATTTTCCTTCTTTATACCGTCACTTATTCACTTGGCCAACTTTGTCAACTTTTGTAGGATGGTTTTTCAGTAAGATGCAAAACACACTCAGAATCACCACAAAGATGTTAGCTAGGAAAGTTTGTCTTAGCCTTAAATTCTAGGACTATATTTCAAATATGTTGCTTCCCCTCTGTCATTCTTTGTATAATCCTAGCAATACTGTGAACTGATTGCTTGAAAGTCAGTGAATTTTGCCAATTAAACTGCAAACATCTCCTATTTTTATTGGAAATTGCAAATCTATAATGACTTACAAATATAACAAACAAAGCATAACAAAAAGTTATCTAATCTATGTTAAATTGTATTCTAATCAGGTCTAGGCAATGGTAATACAGTGAGGGTCAGTATCTAATCAGTCATAAACTACATCTGTACTAATTCAGTCTGTGTTGGTTAGAAATTCTGCAGCAACCTTCTGGAAATGTACACCTACATCTCTGGAGTTTCTGCCTGAGTAAATATGTCTGCTCAGTAGGTATATGCCATTGCCAGTATGTATGTTGACTGCTATAGTAAAATTAGGCTGCAAGCTTGGTGGTTTATGTCTTAGATAGCAGTATCCCTCAGCCTTATAATTATCTCCCTATGAAAACGTGCCTTTTGTTGACAAAGATGTCAAAGCTAGGAAGAAACAAATAGAGGATGCAGAGAAGGAATGAGGGTGTATTTCACTGCACTAGCAACTGCAACTGGGAAAAACTTTGAACCCACTTTTTTAAATGAAATTATTAGCTGTAGTAATCAATTAAAGATTCAGTAAAAATGACAAAGTTTTTGCCTTGTTGACTCTATTCAGATCTATAGCGTAGCAATAATGATGCCAATTCTGTCATTTCCTTGTAGCACCAACCACCAATCAGAATGAAAATCCCACTGACGTCAATCACAAAGTCTAATGTGAAATAACTGTTGTAATGAAGGCTTGTCATACTTCAACACCTAGGCCGCACCTCAGTGTTTATGTTTTATATCTTGCTATTTATCTAGCAGGAGCATATCATATGCTGTGACAATAAAAGTGATTTCATTAGTGTCATGTATAAAGGCACATCATTTCCAGAGCGTTTCACACCCACATGTAATTATCTTACAGAAGATAATTACAGAAGTCAAAAGGCAAATCAAAATGGGGCACAAGAACTACTGAATCTGATATGTTGCCTAGAGTAAACACTAGTCATAATATCCCATGAGACTAAGAACATAAGCTAGATTCACACAAATGTTCTGAATATTCATTTTATTCTGATAACATTGGAAGTCTTATCCAACAGTAAAAAAAGATGACTTAATCAGGCTCTTTACACTTACTATGCAAGAGAGGAATAGTCACTATCTATGTCAAGCAAGTGTTTCAAGGACAGAACTCTGTTACTGTATTTTAAAATGTTCTAAAATCTTTCATGGCTTTGCTTTTGGAAATAGATGATGCTAGACTCGTATAGGTGCTTTCATGCAGAACCTAATAGATTAAACTCTTCTAACCTTTAAAATCTATGAACCAAGGAAAGACTTTCCAACTCAAGTAGATTTTTGAAAAATTAAAAAATAATAAAATTCCAAATAAACTGAATGGAAGTATTGTTATGGTCTTTGGTTTATTTGTGCAGCATATGAAACTAAACTTTGTTTAGTCCTTTGGCAGCTTTTGTTTTTATTTTCTTCACCACCATAGATATAATGGATAACAGTTTTCTTTTACCAATTATCTAATCAGTTCTACTTGTTTTTCTATTACCTTTTATACCCTCTCTAATAAGTGTTCACTTGAAGAAATTGCTATGAATAAAACATTGATTTAATTAGCATTCTAAATATAACAATAAAAAAGTTTGGTTGCACTCTACTTCCCATTTCTATCATGAAATAAAATCCACTAAAAGAAAATAGTTAAACATTAGCAAACTGTTCTCTATCTATGGGAATAAACTAGAAAGGTTACATCATGTATGTTTTTTGCTGGATGTATCAGATTACCTTTTATTAATCTACGCTCCCAGGAATTTACTCTGGTGTATGTTGGAGTAGTTGATGTCTTTTGCTATGTTTTACTGCTTTTCTCTGAAGCTTGTAGAGTAGAAAATCTAGAAATTACTTAGATCCAAGAGGTCCAGGTGCAGCTATTTTAATAATTGCTTTCTTTTAGAAAAAGGATTCAAGTCTGTATAAGCATACTTAATTTAAAACCACAACAATAATTTTCAGACACCACCAAAATATTGTTATTTATCAATGTAAATTAGGATCGGCAAACCAGGTCACTCAGAACTGGAATTATGCTTCTTATTCACAAAAATATTTATTTTTTTTTTTTATCTTTTAGGGAAAATGATGATTTGATGGAGCATGGGAGCAGTTATTTCATGTGTGTGTGCATGTATAAGTTTGTGAAAATTTTATGCATATTGTAAGTATAAAATATGCTTGCATGATTATATATATAGTATATTTATAAGGTAAGTATGTATGCTTTTTGCTTTCTTATTAGCATAACAGCATTATTTGCTATGAATCTTCTTTGCTTGCATTCTGTTTTCCAACCTGAAAACTTCTGGCTCCAGTAGCAGGACTTTGCATTACTAATTTTTTTCGGAAAAAGTTAGCTACTGATCTCAGAACAAGGGAGAAACGAGAGGGAAAAGAGGAAGGTAGGGTGTGAATGTGTTTGTCTTTCTTTAATTTAGAGAATCAGAATCTGGTAGCTGTGTTTTCTTGTTCTACCTACCCAAAGGTAATAAGAATCAGAAGTAATCCTTGTTGTTTTAGACTGAATTCTGGTTTAGGCGGATATGCATTACAGAGAAGTCTTGCATTACAGGACTTCATGGGTGGAGTCCTGTTAACAACATGTCCTCTTAGAGTGCCTCAGTTGATCACAGCTGTGATATGTCTGGTTTAAGAATGAGAAAATCAGATGGATTGCCCTAAACAGTGTAGTGTTTTAACAGCAACACCAGGGTTTTCAGCTTCACTTAGATGCTTATTTACTAGTTCAAATTTTGAAGCTCAGGCATGCCAAACAAGTCCTGCCTTCTGTATTGTGCTCATATTAAGAATTGTTCAAAGATGAGGATAAAACAGTCTGAGAGGTAGCCTTGCACTGCAAATTCCTCAAATTTTATGTTTTCTGGAGAAAAATCAGGTTTTGAGGGACAGGCTGAACTGAAAGAAAATTTTCACTTTAATAAAAACTTATTTTGATAAAATTATAAAGGCTACTTGACTATGAAAAGTATTTCAAATCCTCAGACACTGGATTTAAAATGGAACAGTGATCTATTTACAAACAGGGCTGTGGTATTTTTACAATCTCCTCATGTGGAATAAGATTTGAGTAATATAATTCACATTTGAATACATGACGGGGCATTCAAGGCTGTTTTAGGGGTTTTTGCACTAACATTTTTTTTTTTTTTTAATCATCTTATTAAAAATGTTAACATCTTAAAAACAATGCACGCAGCTTTCTGCCCATTTTCCGTTTATATCCAATTAGCCACAAGCAGTGCTTTTCACTGCAACGCTTGTTCAAGTGGTTTGTGAAAAATATATTCATTTTACTGCATAACTTAGGATTTCAGTATCTTGTTTACAATGGTGCAGCCTTTATTCTAACATTTCAAATTCTTGTGTCTACTCATTAAGCATCTTCACACTAGTTTACAAAAACAAAACAAAACAAAAAAAAAGTGTATTCTTTTCAGTACATTTCTCTTCCAAAAGTTTAAGATGATGTTCCCACTATGACCTGGAGAAATTATCAGTTTCAAAAGGAAATATGGAGTTTATAAAATAAGGCAGTTTGTCTGGCTTTGCCTTAAAAAGATTTAAGTTGTTCAAAACAGCTAGGAACAAATAATAAATCTGTTGTTCACTCTGTAAATTACACTGAGTATAGCGCTGTTCAATCATTTATTTTCATGTCCTGACAGATTTTCACACAGGTTTCTTTATTATTACATTTCCTCAATTTACTAATGTCCCTCTAAGAGTTTTTAGTAATAACTGAATTGTTAATATTTGAACTGGTTTGAAATAGGTATCATATTCAGAGACTGATCTGGCTCGCTAAAGGCAGATCAGTACCACATCCCGAGACCTTCATATAACAAGCACAAATATATGCATTACAAGTTCTTTTATTTGGCTACATATTGCTGTTTACACAGCCCACGTTCATAGTAAATGCCTTTTTTAATTTTAAATGAAAATGCTGCATATTTTTAATTCAGTTGTGGTATCATTTATAAAGGAATAATGGTACAATGATAAGAGAAGCAGTTTTCTGGAGAGATGTTACAGAAATTACCATTGAAAGCATCATATTTTAAGAGAGTGAAAAGTATTCTTAGTAGTATGTTCATTTTAATTCAGTGTTTGCCTTCCAAACTCACACTAAAAACAATGTATTAAAATAGGAAGACTTTAAGACCTTTTAAAGCTTATTTTAGAGAAAGAAATGCAATTGAGATTGATTCATTAATGACAGCTACTTTGGAGAAGATACTATTCATAACTTTATTACAGAATTTCAAAAGATCATTATATGAAAAGACAATAAAACCATTTTGTGCATCGTTCACATAACTCATCTTCTTGGAAAGAGTCAACCATGAAAATCCTTGCCCAGAGGACACTGAAGGGCTGATTACAGATGGCTTTTAACAAATGATTATTAAAAATATTGTTTTGATTAATTACTCTGTACTTTTCTGCATGAGAAATGCCAAAGAAGACTACAATGTACTCCATGGTTACAGCAGTACCTGTTTGAAGAATTTTTATATTGCAGAACAACTGAACAAAAACTACGTCTCCTATTTGAAGGGGTTATTAAATATTGAGAGTTGGGATGTCTTTCAGTTCTAGGGTTTCTCAAAAAGGATGGCAGAGTGACACATGGTTGCTGAGGGAAAGACAGAACTCAAAGGTGACTGGCAAGCTCTTCACTGCCTCTGTGTCTGGGATGTCTACTGAATAGTAATAGCTGTAGAACTTTTGTTGACTTGGGTTTTGTTCCATCTTTTGTCAAAAAAAAAAAGATAAATCAGCCTATTTACACTAACTGCCAATTATAAAATTTTATGGAGGAAATCCTTCAAACAACATTAATTTCTCTTTCGACAGGAAAAAAGAATTCTCATTTCCCTGTTCTAGAAAGGCACAACAATCCCACCTTGCCACATTACTAATTAGTATGTCAGACTGTCTTCTTTTTACCATTTCTATTTTTTTTTTTTTTTCTTTTCTTGAGTCTGAGATGAGCTGGCTTTGATACGATTTTTTTCAAAACCTACAGGCAGTCCATCACCTGGTCCATCCTGGCTGTCCTACAGACAAGCTGTTCTGCCCATTGCAGTTTGCGTATAGTCACATAACTGACAGTTAAAATTAAAACCCACAAGATTTTAATAGTAAAGAGCTGTTTTGTTCTAAAACAGTCAATAATAACCTTTTTAATACATGTATCTCGAAAAGGCAATGTGAATTCAGTTGAAAAATCCTTCCAAAATAATGACCTTTAAATAATCTACCAGGCCACAGTTAATCTGCTCCACGGACAAGGCCTCAAGGGTTTTTCTTGGTAGGATTCCACTTCAAAGCAGGCAGTCTGAGTTGCAAACAAAGACAGCTTACACACTTTTAGCTTGCGGTGCAATCTGGCTTTAAATTGCTTGGCTCTGTATTGAACTTTTACTAAATTTCTGCTCTAGTTACTTCAAGCATAGCAGTCATCACATCAGAGGTCTGAAGAGCCCTAACCAATGTGCCGTATTAAAAACATAGTAGGCAGTTATTACAGAGCAGTGATTAATCAGATACTGTGCCAATCAAACAGGCAACAATATCGCATCAAACTGCAATATAAATTAGCCAAGACCAAGTAGTCTAAAAATTTGTTTTCTTATGTAAAATGCGTAGGACTTAGGGGAGAGTGGGGAAATACTTTCATTATGCATCAGCTTTTCAGAAGTCTAGTAGGATCTAGATCATGTTATTTCTATGGTTCATTCCAGATAGACTTTCAAACTTAAATTAATAGAGTCTCTAAAAGGAACTTGAATTCATTTGTGTACATGTTGGATTTAGAAAACCCCTCTCAGCTATGCTGAAACCTGATTATAAAAACCACACTTTTTCCCATTTTGAAGATGCAGAAGGAGTTCTGCAGATGAACCAAACCCTTCCCAAGCCATGAAGTAGGGCTCCCTACCAACAAAATGTGTGGAGGTGCATCAACTTTCCAAAAGCCAGTGAGGTTTGTTATGGCTCAGATATACGTTGTGGAAAGCATCTTCTTTTGCGGTACTGGGACTATACAGTGATTCTGGGTGTACTTACGTAGTTTATTAGCCTGGAAGAGGAAGCCTTTCTTTCTTTGCTTTCTGATAGCCAGCTAGACAAGTCATTATATTCATATAGTGGCTGATACTGAATTTCAGTGGATTGTGTCTGAAATAAACTAGAACAAAAATAATTTAATTACTTAATGTCAATAAAACAGATCTTATTGCTAGAAACCTACAGTTTTAGAAGATGAAATGCTGAATAAAAAATTAGAGTATCTTGAGACAGATATTAGAGAATATTCTCCCTGGAGAAACACACTAGCTGGGACTCTGATCTACATTTAAAAAGCATGGGCAATCTTAGTACCTCTGAGGACCAATGTAGAAGAAAGGTTATGCATTTTAAATGGCAGGGTTCAGCAAAGGATACATACTTTTTCACATAAATCTACATCTAAGTGGCAATAATTTAGTAAAATCAGATTAATGATATCAACACTATTGATATCAACTACAAATATAATATCGTATTCCCACTTCTGTCTTAAGAAATTGTTTATATGCTTTCTCTGGATCCTATATACATTGTGTAAGTGTTATTCAACTTAATTCAGGTTCTCTTGCTGTTTTACTTAGGTACATATCTGACAAACAATTATGAAACATAGCCTCCTGTCCTCAATGAGATGGGATCCCAATTACAAGAATCCTGGATAATTAGGGAGTACTATTCATCCCTCTGCATTGCAGTATTCACTGATAAGATAAGAGCATTGATCTTGCACAATAATTGAAGCAAATGAGAAAGAAAGGAAACAAATATCCATATAATTGCAGAACAGCTTTTGCTAATGAAAATGGAATTCAGATAAGGACATCCAGATGGACTTACTACATTAATTACTGAATTTAAAAAGATGTTGCTCCATTATTTTCTTTTAAAAATATTCTTTTAACTGACTAGCTATTTAACTACTACCTATGTTAGTGGAGAAAATAAGGCAGGGAGATTTTCAACATCAGCTGTTGAGTTTCAACATCAAACATACTGTAACAGCTGATGTTTAACCTGTCATGGGGAAAAAATTAATCTATCTCTGTGGCACTGAACTATTCCAGAATTACTTCAAGCACTTGTATAAAGATTAAAGTCAGATCTTGCTAAGACACAGATAAAATTTCTCTCCTCTCTCACTTTTTCTCTTCCTTTCTCCTTCCCTTCCTTCCTCTTTCCCTCTATCCCATTTCCTCCAGCCTTCAAGCTTTTCCATTTATGCAAAGGAATGAATCTTTTGTGCATCTACTCTTCCTTGGGAAACATTTCAAGTGACTAAAAAAATGCTGAGTATCAGAATGCTGATACACAAATTTTTAAAATTTTTGATCCTCTCTCTTGTGACTAACAGGTAAAGTCTTCAAATAAAACATAATAAGTTTTATAAAAGGATTAACTCCTGTGTGTTTGCTATGGTTAAGTGAACCCTTAAAGTGAATGAATGTAGATTTCTTCATTTTGAACAATAT
Organism: Psittacus erithacus; assembly: GCA_009867235.2. Taxonomy (NCBI): domain Eukaryota; kingdom Metazoa; phylum Chordata; class Aves; order Psittaciformes; family Psittacidae; genus Psittacus; species Psittacus erithacus. The sequence goes on from WYDI02015521.1 coordinate 12,383, forward strand.
CCCCATCCCAGTCACCTTTGCAGTACTACAGATGCCTAAACGAACTGGGGAAAAGATGACACTGGCAACATCTTTTTTCTCATGAGGGCTATCGCAAAAGCTTTATGCCAGGAATGTAATGATAATATAGTAAGCAGCTGATTAAGGCTTTTACATGAAAGTATAAATAAAAAGAAGTGAATGTAGTTCCCTACTTTCTACTAAGAAGGCTAAGAGCTCTTCCCCAAACCCTCATTGAGTCAGCAGAGCAAGGAAACCCCATCCACCTCCTCCTTTCTTACTCTATATTGCACTTGAATGTCACACTATGGCTAATTTTACTAGTGGTTGTTGTACAGGCTTGGGAAGTTCTGTATTTTAGCAAGTCTGAGACAGCAGGTGCTCTGGCCAGTATCACTCATATCCAACCTCTCATCATCTCCCTCTAGCCACTACATAAAAAAATGTTATTTTCAAATACTGGCATTTCAGATATGGACTTTTTAAGTTGTGTAATGAACAGCAGTGAATTTTTATTCCCAGCTCCATAGACCAATTTATTTTGAGGAACAGATAAATGTGGGAGGAAAAAGAGGACGTATTACTGTAGTAACACCTTTTCTGTTTGAATACTTAGCTTTCTTTTGCAGAAAACTATGCAAGGGAGTTTTTTAGGAAGAGGGGCTGTTTGTACTTTCTCTTGCCCTCCACCTAAATAAAGAACTTTCTGCCAGATGACAGAGAAAAAGCCATATTTAATCAGTGGTAATGTTAAATCCAGCCACAAGTCAGACTTCTGAAGAGTATTATATTGTATTTTTTCTGTTAATATGATTCATATACCAGAGCCAAGACTATAGGCTTATTAATCATTTTAAATCAAATAAATCTCATGAGAACCCACCTGGAGCAATGCATCTAGTTGGAGTATAAAAGAAAAACATGAGCCTGTTGGGGCAGGTCTAGAGGAGGGCCATGGAAGTGGTCAGAGGACTGGAAGTTTCCTGTAAAGAAGGCTGAGATTGGAAGCTCTTCAGACTGAAGAGAAGGCTCTGGGGAGACCTTATTGAAGACTTTCAATACTTAAAGAGAGTTTATAAAAAAGATGGAGAGAGACTATTTACTAAGGCCTGTAGTGACAGGACAAGGGGCAACGGTTTTAAACTGAAAGAGGGCAGATTTAGCTTGGACATAAGGAAAAAATTCTTTATTGTAAGAGTGGTGAGACACTGGAACAGATTGCTCTGAGAAGGGGTGGATGCCTCATCCCTGGAAGTACTCAAGGCCAGGCTGGATGGGGCTTTGAGCAATCTGGTCTAAAGAAAGACACACGTGCCTATGGCAGGGGTGTTTAGACTAGGTGATCTTTAAAGGTCCCTTCCAACTCAAACCATTATGTAATTCTGTGGTTCTGTGACCAATGCCTGTAAGTAACTTAGTAGATTCATTGCTTACAATATCTTACTATAATGTTTTCTATTCCAGCAAGATGTTAAAATGGAGAAAGACAGTATTAATTACAAGGAACATCACTCAACACAGGATAAGTTCAGAGAAGTACAAAATAGTCTCATGTTGGTTGGTTAATTTAACTCAAATCATGGTGCATTTCGAGTCATACTGAAATCAGTGAGAGGTCCTAATTTGCATACCTCAAATCAACTGAAAAATTCTACATTAGGAAAGGGACTTTAATGGTTCCTAATTATTATAATTTTACTTGGGTTTGCCATAATACTGCAGTCCGAAACAATGCTTTCTTAACAATCAACAAGCATCTATAGCATTTGTGGAGGGATAGAGGGAGCGGGAAATTAAAACCAGATAAACACAGACATCCAAAGAAGAGATGAAGTGAACATCTCGCTGTCATGAACATGTTGTTTGGAAGTTGTAATTTTGACCAATCTCAGATTTGTGTGAAAAAACCAGTAAAAGTTGAAATAGTATTTCCAGCATTGAAATATCTAATGATAAATAAACCATTTGTCATGTAAGCATCTGCAAGGATTACAGTGCATGTCCATTGTATCTCATTACAGAAAATGATCACAGAAGTATGTAAATAGAATATTTAAGAATGAGTTTAAATAGTTTCAAAACCAAAAGGAAATCATTATTGATAATAATATCAGCAGCCCAGAGAACATAAAGAAGGACTACAGAGCCCTGGGAGAGGTGGTTAGGGGCTCTGGAGCTCTGACTGTCTTTTCATCAATTCTCCAGCATAAAGGGGGGGACCTTAAAAAGGCAAGGAGGATTAGCCAGGTTAATAAAGGGTCAGAACGGAGGCGCCATAGCCAGGGGCTTGGGTATCCATAACACAGGACTCAGTCAAGAAGGCTAGGTCTACTGGAGGCTGCTGAAGCTGGTCGGACAGCTAAGGAGAAAAGCGGTTTTGGTAGAAGGCTTGCCAGGCTGGTCAAGGATGCTTTAAACTAGATGTGTTGGAGGAGAGGGGCACCATTCCATCCCAACACATCCAGTCGGTTGCCAGCACCTATAATGAATCCTCGGAGCAATGTAGAGATATTCCAGCTGCTCCAGCCACCGAGCCATCTTCATTTGGAGCTCAGCTCTGATGCCTCTATACAAACATCCGTAGCATGGACAGCAAACAAGAGGAATTAGAGATGTGTGCACATCTATGGGGGTATGATATAAAAGGTATCACAGAAACATGGTGGGATGGCTCCTATGACTGGAGTATTGGAATGGAAGGCTATAGGCTCTTTAGAAAAGACACGCCTGGCAGACGGGCAGGCGGAGTTGCTATTTATGTTAGGGATAGGCTGGAGAGTATGGAACTCTGTCTGGGGACAGGTGAGCAGTCAATAGTTTGTGGGTCAGGGTTAAAGGGAGAACAGTGATGGGAGACATTACTGCAGGAATCTGTTACAGACCGCCTGACCAAGAGGACTCTGTGGATGAAGCACTCTATAGGCAGATAGGAACAGCCTCATGCTCGCAGACCCT
>WYDI02015524.1:0-16324 GCA_009867235.2 Psittacus erithacus
CTGCTCTAGTGGAAGGTGTCCCTGCCCATGGCAGGGGTTGGAACTGGAGGAGCTTTAAGGTCCCTTCCAACCCAAACAAGACTGGGATTCAATGAAAGACCATGGAGAAGAGTGGCAAAGGAACAGCTTTACCCCAGTGTCACCCCATGCTTTATGGTGCCAGCTCTCTGCGATGTTGTGCTCACCCCATGAGGTGATGCATCCCCTCCCTCACCACCGGTGGGGTTGTACCCGTGCTGATGGGTGCCCTTGGGTCAAAGGCTGGAATCTGGTGGCCTCTGGGCTCTGTACACATTCGGCTCCTTTAAGTCCCGAGCTTTGGGAGGGTTTTTGTGGCTGTCACCGAGCCTGTGCCAGGAACACCTCTGCTGAGCTCAGCTTCTCCTGCCTCAGCTATTATGGCCCTTTTGTCTTCCCAAGGACACCTCCCTGGTCATAGCACCCCGGGGTGCCTTGGGGTCACTGAGAAACCTCATGAGCTGTGACTGTGACACCTCTGAGCACAACACAGGGTGATGGGGCAGCAAAGCCTCAGGCGGGTGCTGTCAGAGCCAGACTCCAGACCCCCCTCTGTCCCTTACCCTGCTCCTTGTAGCCCCCTCAAAGCAAACAGCACCGCGGTGGCTGCGCGGTGGCGGCTCTGCTTTGACCCCCCCATCCCTACATCATCCAACGAAGTCACCACCCCGGGGGTGTCCTCTGCCCCCCACAACGCATCCTCTGGGGTGGTGGTGGGGGGGGGACCCCCTCGGTACCCCCGCTCCGCAGCCGCTAGATGGCACAGCGCGCCCGGCGCAGCCTCCGCGGGGCGGTGCGGGGCGGAGCTGGCTCCGCGGGGCTGCGCGGAGCGGTGCGGGGCAGGGCGCGGTGCCCGCGCGGAGCGGCGATGGGCTCTGCCGGCTGCGGGTAGGGGTAGGGCGGGCGGGGAGTTGCGCCGCTGCCGCTCCGCGCCCCGCCATGCGCCCCCGCGGAGCCCCGCGCTCCGCTCGCTGAGCCCCGCTCGGGGGGTACCTGAAGGGGGGGGGGGGGTGGTGGTGGTGGTGCGGGCGTTCGCCCCCTCCCCGCTCCTCCCTCAACTTCGAACGATGATCACGGTCAACGCGGATGGGAAGATAATGGTCAGGAGATGCCTCGTCACCTTGAGACCCTTTAGGTAAAGTTGATGTTTCCTCGCCTTTCCCCCACCGCGGGTTGGGATGCGGTTGGCGGAGCGCGTTTAGGTTGGGGCGGTGGGGCTGAGCCCGCATGAGGATGTCCGGGTCCAGGTAAGTTTGCCTCCGGGTGCTGCAGCACTCGCTGCCTGGTGGCCCCGAGTCACTCCTCGATGTTGGGGGGTTAATTACAAGGCTGTTTGGCACTGCCATTTGCGTGCCTTCCTCAGAGCTGTTGGTACCTGGGGAAAGGGGGAATCGGTTCCTCTGGTTTAAATCTGCTGGTGCTGACGGGGGCTTTGAAATCCCCCCTGAGCTGCGGTTGCTGTCCAAGCCTGAGACCCTCCGTCTGCAGCATGCCCGTGCCCACCTATTGCCTTTCCCCCCTTGTTTTGCCTCCATGCATTCGCTTCTCTCTAGCCCTTTCTCTCCAGCTTCCTTATTGCACCGGAGATGCGCTTTGGTTGCTCCCAAGCTTGAAACACCCGAGAGGTGCTGGTAATGGCTTGGATTTTCTATAGGGAAAGGGACCAAAAGCCCACAGAAGAGGATAGTGCCTTGGGGGGCAAAGCACAGGGTGAGCCCAGGCCAGTGGTTGCCAGCACTTCCCGCTGTGCTGGGGATCACCTAGGATCACGGCAGGGATCTGCCTGGTGCCTTTCCGCTTGGCCCATTCCCGCACGGAGCTGGGTGCAGGAGTGGGGCTGCGCTTGTGCTGTTTGCTCGTGCTCGCATTTGGAGATGTTGTCTTCCTCTCCCTGGGAGCTGCCTGGCTCTGCACTGCTCGCCTGGAGGGATTCCTGCTGCTGGACCTCGAAGCAGTGCCCTGGGGCTGGGGAACTTGGCCAAGGGGGTGTTGGAGAGTGGTGGTGGAGCAGGAGCATGAGGGTCTCCACAGCTCAGGCTTGGCCCAAGCGTGGGGAATGGCTGTGAGAGGTGGGAAGGACACCCGCACCCCGGGGATACGCTGTTTGCTTTCTTAAGTGGATTTAAAGTCTGGTGAGGAAGTGACTGGATGGAGCATCCCTTTTCCTCCTGCCCTGGGCGTCACCCCTGGGCCAAGGGAAGCCCCTCTTCAGCAGTGACCTGGTGTCAGGATGGGGAAGCACAGGGAGTGAGTTGCATGGTGATCACAAAGTCCCATTGGAGATGAGGATGTGTGTGGATGAAGGGTTTGTGATAGCAGGAGAGCACTGGGCTGGAAGGTCCCTGGTGTCTGGAGCAGAGCAAAGCACCTACATCATCCTGTCTGCATGCCCTATGATGGCTTCTGCTCTCAAACCAGTGCGGACCCACATGGGTGCCAGTGGACCCAGTGGGGTTACCCTGCTATTGACAAGTCAGGCTTTCAATGTGCGAGAGAAGAAATTCCCAAAGCTCTTTCCTTGCTGTCTCGCAGTGTCCAGCCCTGCACCTCCTCCATGCCGGTGCCATGCTGAGCCTGACCCCTCCGTATCACAGTCCTGTGTCACCTTGTTCCCAGCCCATTGGCACTGCCCAGCTGTAACCTGGTGTAAATGAGCGCTGCTCCTCTGAAATCAGCGCCGCACATTCACAGCTGCTGTGAATCAGGGGTGATCCGCAGGAGTGGGAGAAGATGCTGGCAATCAGGATGGGTCCTGTAAATCCAGTACTTGTTGATGGCTGGGCAAAGCCTAGGGAGGCCGTGTTGTGGTCCCCTGCCTGGTAAAGGCTCCTGGCAGCGGTGCCATCAGCAAACAGCCATCAGGGAAGCTGACCAAAACATTTCATTAACCGGGCTCCAGGCATGCTTACAAAGCAGAGCAAAGCCCTGAGCTGTGAAAGCGCCTGCAGCAAACTGAAGGGGAGGGAGAGCAAACCAATGTAGAAACCGTTTGCGGAGCTGCCCAAGGATGGCTCTGACTTCACGTCAGCAGCAAAGGGGATTTCCGTTGCGACCGTACTGGATTCGGGCAAGAGTTCAATCGTGGAGCCCTGGACCCAGCTCTTGGGTTTGCAGAACATGGGGAGTTCAGGCAAGTTTGCAGCTGGAAACCAAAGCCAGGCTTTGTGTGTCTGGAACACTGGCCAGTAAGAGAATTCAGCCTGGTCCTCTCTATGGAGGATGATTCCCATGGCTGAGCATCACTTTGGCAGTGCTGTGGTGGTGTCAGGCTCTGAGCAAAGCAAGGTTTGTGGGAGAGGGAGCATCTTTTATTAGCCTGGCTGCTGCTGCTGTGAGAAACCATGGCTCAGGTTTGGGGCTTAAAGAGATTTGGGTGTTGAAGACTTGTCTAATAAAAGCTGTTACGTGTCTCTGTAGCCTTGGCTTCCTCATGCACCTGCGTAATAGTCCTCCCGTGGGTCCCTGCTGCAGCCCCAGTGTCACAGCCCCATCCCACTGGGTGCTGCTGGCCTTCCTCTCCCCATTGCCTCTCCACTCATCACTCAGATCCTTCTGTCCTCATCACACCTTCAGTTCCGTGGGCCCAGATCTGTGGTGACTGGGGCATCACTTCCCATTTTCACTAACAACTCAAAGAATTTGGCTTCCTTCTCTTCCCGGCATCAAGCCAGGCCCGGAGCTGTGAACGTGTCAGTTTGGGGAGGATGTGGAGACGGACTTGGCACCAGAACCATGTCTGGGTGATGAATTGAACGTGACGAGGGATGGCAGGCAAAGCCAGCAAGCAGAGGAGATGCTACTTGGTCGTTGGAGCTCTGTGCTCTTCAGTCAGTTAGACTGGATTTGGGGGGCAGAGGACCTAGTGCGTTTGATGGGCGGTTTGGAAGATCTGGAGCCCGGTGTGTTTTACCTCCTTCGTGGTATTTGCTTTCTGCATAAGGAGTTTTTGCTCAGCTAAGGCTGGGCCAAGCATTTTTATTCACCTGGAGAAGACCAGCACCAAGTAAAAGAGATGGAGTCCTCACGCTGAGAGCCCATCCCTGCATCCTCCCTGCTCCTGGAGCACTGCTGCTGGGATGGACCTGTTCTCCTAAGCACATCAATCCTAGTTAGGCTCTGATCCCTCTTTTCTGTTTTTTCAGGGAAAAAGCATCCTGTGTCTTTCCTGCTCTCTTTGCAATCCAGTCAAAATGAAAAAGATTGTGTCTCCTAATGAGACGCTCCGGCACAGATCGCCTCCAAGTCGCTTTCTTTCCTTTATCCTTTTCTTTCCTTCCACTTTTTTTTTCTTCTCCTCGGTGTTTAACCATCACTCCTTGCCAAGGTATAATTATGAACATGAAAGGTCTTGCATAATGATGAAGATGTTGTCAATAGGAGGGGTAAGAATGAAGAGCAGCACCAGATCTGATTATTTCATCAGGTGATGCTCTGTTAAAGTGCCCCTTGCGGAAGGGGCAGCTGGCAGCAGGAAGGTGACTTCGGGTGGGTTTTGTGCCATGATGCGCTCCTAGGGAGGACTCTTGGTTGTGGGGCACGGCTGGGCTGTGACCTCCTCTCCAGCTTGGGCCTTCTTCACTGTGCTGTTGTCCTCCCCTGACGAGGAGGTGCCACAAGGCCAGTGCCTCCCCCTCCTGCTCTAAGGATAAATTCAGTCCTCCAAGGCCAAGCTGGGTGCTGCAATCCCCAACAGTGTCTTCCAGATCCAGCGCTGTGCTGTGTGGCTGAGCACAGGGTGTGATAATGGGAACAGACTGATGTCCCCAAATCACCCCCTCTCCAAGCCATTTATAGGCCACCACATTGCTTTGCAGCATCAGGGATGCTTTGCTGCCTCCACCATCACCTCTTTGCTGGACCGCAGCCTTCTGGAAACCCTTCTTGAGGTCTGCTTTGGGAGGGGGGCTGAGGTCTGGAGTTGTCTGTGTGCTGGTGTGGGCTCACCAGCATTTGGGGAGGGCATGGCTGGATTAGCCAAGTGCATGGTGCTCTTTAGAGCTGATTTCCACCTCCCAGGGCAGGCTTATTCAAATAAAGGGACTTGGGCTGCTTCACTCCCCAGGTGCCTCAGCAGGGATGCTGGGCAGTTGTACTGATGCACTTGAACACCGCCTCTGCCTGGCTGTGGCTCTCCAGAAGGATTTGTGCTGGTGCTGAGGGTGCTGCTGGCAGAGCAGGCTGATGCTGACGAGCACAAGGTGTTGCTTTTCCTCTCGATTAGGCAGGAGGTGAGAAGGGGATGGGGAGCTGCAGGGTGTGGATGGTCCAGCACTCATGGCCAGGCGACCCTGATCTACTGGCACTCAGCTGGGGATGGGGCAGGGCTGACCTGGGGTGTGGATAGGGGTACACTGTCTGTGGTGAGCAGGGATGATCCTCCTTGGAGCAGGCAAAGGAAACCCTTTGCTCTTGAGCTGCCTGATGCTGGGGGCGAAGCTGCTCTGAGTCTGGTGTGTGTTGCTGTGTGAGAGCGGCATTGGAGCTGATGGGATGGAGGTAGGGAGCTTGTGATGGCTCCATGTCTTGTCTGGGAGATGTGGACAAGCCTCTCTATGCTGTGCTGCGACAGTAGGGACATACCCTGAGAGCTCCTCCAGTAGATCTCCCTGGGGAAGCCTGGTCCTTGAGCTGCTTGATGCTGTACTGCTCTCCACATCTCCTGTAGCTAACAAGTGCTTTGAAGCAAGTTACTTTATCTGCCAGCCCTTTCCAGCAATAGATAATTGCAATGCTGGCACATTGTAGCCCAGACTTAATGGTTGGCTCCTAATCCTCTGCCTTTTAACTGCACAATAATGATTAGATGGAGGGTTGCGGCGTTCCTTTCTCTGGAAAAGCCCTCTGTTGGTGTTGGGTGGCTGTGCTGTGTTTCTGTGAGCAGCTCCAGAGCCCTGTGGATAATGCTGTGAGCTTGTAAAGGAGCGTTACTGGTTCCTGTCCTCAGTGGCTTGCTTCCCTTTGGCTCGGGGCCCTAAGGGCTTGCTCAGCTCCTTTATCCCACATAGGCTCATCTCCTTGCAGACAAACCCGTTGTTTCACAAGGCTGGCTGGAGGTGTCTTTTCTCTTTCTCAGTCTTGGATCTTTCCTTGGGTTTGGCTGTTGAGATTCCCGGTACAGCCGTGGCTCTGGGAGCTGTTGTACATGGTACCTGGCGGCAGCGCTGCCCATGTGCCTGCTGGAGGATGCTGCACCTCTGTGGAGACTTGGAAGCAGCAGCAGCAGCTCGAAGAGGTGGAAAGAGGCCAAGTGTCAGTCCCTCCTTTGTGCACAGTAACTCTCCTCATGCACAGAGTTCCTGCCTTCAGCCTTTTCACCCCCAAATAAAGTTACCAGGCTGAACTTGGCCTGAACAGGAGCAGAGCTGAGAGCTCCTGCCTCTCTTGTAGCTGCGGGTGACCATGAGCTCTGCTGGGAATGATGTGCATGTCAGTATCCTGGCTGGTGTGTCCCCATGGTACCACCTCCCTGCTAGCCTGGATGAACAAAGCAGTGATGGGATGGTCCCAGGTCCCCGTGTGTGCCACCAGCACTGATTGCTTCTCATTGTGCTGTGCACAGGGCTGCCTGTGCCGTGCAGGCGATGCCGCACACAATGGCAAATACCAGTGGCCTAGTTACAGCAGGAACAAAAGACTTTTTCCCTTAACAAAAATGTAGTTTGGGTTTTTTTTAGATCCTTTTGGAGGAAGGGAAGGTGCAAGGTCTCTCTTTTTGCCTGGCCTTTCCCAGGAGGAAGATGGGTATTGTTTATTGTAGTGGTTGCTGTGGTGTGTTAACTGGACTGGGTCTATAGAGCATCGTAAGGGCAGTCGTGGTCTGACTCAGCTTTCCCACCTAAGGTGCAAGCCCTCTTGAGGCTTGCCATAGGAGCAGGCTGCAGGGATTTCGGAGGGTGTTCTCAGGCAAACCCCCCCTCTTCAGTGCTGGGGTTTGGGCAGAAGCATCTTGGGGCATCTTTCCTTGAAGCACGTGTGGACCTGGCAGTCATTGGGGTGAGGTGCTGCTGTGCTCTGGCAGGGCTGGGGTTGCAGAGGTGCTCCTTGCCTGGGATGGATGGGCTCAGGCACAGGGATTAAAACAGGGATTGTCTTGGCTGCCTCTTCCAGACACCCCAAACAGCAGCTCCTGCTGCTGTGCAGAGGGGTTACCGCAGGGAGGTGAAGGATGGGGCAGCACCAGGAGCGAGCCAGTTCCTTGTCACACCTCTCTACAGCTCTGCTTTCCCTCCCACAGGATATTTGTGCTGGGCATTGGATTTTTCACCCTGTGCTTCCTAATGACATCGCTGGGAGGGCAGTTCTCAGCCAAGCGCCTGGGGGACTCGCCCTTCACCATCCGGACCGAAGGTGAGCCCAGATGCCCTTCCTATCACTCAGGATGCTCTGTGCCCCCATGTGTGTGGTCCAGCTCTGACAGGCAGCAGGGATGCAGGGAGGATGGTGCTCGGTTGCCTCTGTCCCCAAGGCTCCCTCCTGACCTGTTTCAAGGGTGCCAGGAGAGCTTGGCATCCTGTTGGATCCTTCTTGCTATGGTGCGGGCACTTCGCAGCCGTGTGGCTAAAGCCTGGCTGTGTTCACATCCAGAGTTGTTCACAGTGGGGATGTGTGTGTGTTGGAATGTGGATGCTGACTCTGGCTTGCAGCAGAGGGAGGGGGAAACACCAGTGACTGGGGCTGATGGCATTAGACCTTCCGCTGGAGGTGGTGTGGGTTGCATGGGCTGCACCAGGGCTGATGTGCTGAGGATGTGGCTTGGGTGCTTGGAGGGCTTTGGGCAGTTTTGGGCAGTGTTTTGGGGTAGTTTTGCTCTGCAGGGAGTGGAAACTGTCCCTTAGGGATGGGAAAATAAAAAGCATTTATGGTCTCATGGAGGTACTGAAATGTAGAAGATAAATACTTTGATTTGTAGCACGTGTGCTTTCTGGCTTGGTCAGCACACCACGGTCTCCTCCTCCACACCAAAGGTGTGAATGGGTTTGAGCTCCCCAGCTCACCTGGAGTGGGACTTTGGGGCAATTTCGTTGTGCTCAAAGTGCTAGTTGCTTTCCTGCAGAAGAAGAGGACTAACGTGCTGGTTTCCCGAAGTGGAATGGTGCTTGTAAACTGCCCAGCTGACTTCCAGAGAGATGGATGTGCCTTTGTTTTCTCCCCCATGGATGGAGCACATGGCAGCTGGCATTGCTCCCCCTCTGCTCCCCTAACTGTCCCCATCACCAGCTCCATTAAGCCCCTTCTCTAAGGTGCTCGCCTGGCTGACCTCAGGACTCGTGTTTTACCATGGTCAGAGTACCTGCCCTGCGAGGTGCTGTGTTAATGTCCCTGTTCCCATGCGAGGCACAGCTCCTGGGATGGCTGCTGGGTGAAGCCTGGTTATAGGGGATTTCTTCCGTCTCAGGATGAGAAGCAGCTCATGAGGAGGAGGGGCAGAAGGAGCCTTTGGACCACCACTTTCTCCAAACTTGGCTTTTGAGGACTCGGGTCCTGGAAAGATTTCTAAGTTCAGAAGGAAAGGTGATGCTTGTTGCAGCTTCCCTTTGTCCCAGGAGAGCCCCAGTGCTCCCAGGGGGGCTGCAGACAGCTAGAGGAAAGGCACAAGGGTCCTGATTAACTGTGGGACCAGCCTGAGCTGAGGGATGGCACAGGTTGTGCTGCAAGCAGCAGCAAACGTTTCCAGAGCTCCCTGGTCCCACCCCAGAGGACTCTAAAGCTGGGGCAAGAAGATGGTTATTCAGCCCCTTTATCCCCTTTCTGGATGCTTTGGAGTGGAACAACTTTTCCTGTCCTTATTCTTGTCTTCAATTTAACCCACATTTTACTCCGCTCATTCCCATCCTTATGTATCTCTTGTTTACTGGGCACAATGTTAGCACTGTCCTTGAGCTGGATCCAAAGAAACCTCCCTTTTCAGGCTCTCACACCTCTGAGTCCTCCCTGATTACTGCTTCTGTGATTAAATCAAGGGGTGTAAATGGGTGTGAGGTGTGAAAACCTCCTTGCATCTGGGATCTCAGCCCTCTCCCAGCCCCCTTGGCTCTGCTAAGGGGTGTGCTTTGTTGGGAAGCACAGAAATTCAGTGTGAAACCATTTTCTTCCCTTATTTAATGGATTTGCCAAGCAAGGAAGTGCTTCCAGATGAATTGCTGCCAGTCTGGCTGTTGCTGCAATTCTTGTTGGGGAAGATTTGGTTCATTCATGGTCTTGCACACTGTTTTGAAACACGAAGCATCCTCTCTCCTGTCTGTGGAAGAAGGGATGCTCTTCTGGAAGGTTATATTCTTTGTCCCCAGGGTTAACCTTGAGAGGCTTTTTTCTAGCTCTGTAACACCAAGTTTGGGCTGTTGGGGATCAGCCTTCCTTGTCATACCAGTACATAGGGGCAGACCCCACTGGTCCCACTGGGAAATAGGGAGTCAAAGCCCCTGGGAAGCTGGCAAGGTGGAGAAACTCCATCCTTGGGGACAAACACTTGAGCCTGTGGGCTGGTCTGATCCCAGCTCTGCTCTGTGTGGAGCAGGAGGTTGGGGAAGGGATTCGGAGGTCCCTCTTGTCTGGTGTGGTGCTGAGCTCCATGTGGAGGAGCACTGAATGCACACTGAAGCCGGTGCAGGTTGATGGGAACAGAATTGGATGTGCTGCTCATTAGTGCTGTGATGTCTTAATAGGTCTGTGTGGATAACAAACTGGCATTTAATTAACATGTGTTATGGATCCCAAGGAAAGCCAAGAAGTGCTGCTAGTTATTGCGGCTGGTAAGTGCAGCGCGGTCTGAAGGTGAGTGCAAAGGAGAGGACTGATTTTGCCCGGCTGATCAGCTCTTGATGGAGGTAATGGTCTGAATTGGGCCACGCTCACACAAACATGGACAGGCTCAGGGCTGTTGGCTTTGGAGGAGTTATTGGGTGTGTGGCCTCAGGCCTGCTGTGTGAAGGTTGCAGGTATCTCCTGGAGTGCACTGGTGGTCGTGCCTGGGGAGGGAGCCTGGTCCCTGCTGCCGCTCTCCTCTCCACATGAGCTCATCAGGTGTTGATTTCATGGGCCCTTTTGAGCATTATTCATTAGCTGATGGATTCTTCACTACGAGCTGGCAGCCTCTCCCCGAGTGCCCTGGCTGTGGGCTGCTTTACCCATGCAGCTGGTGTATTTAGCTGGGTATGCTGTGCCTAGCGAGAGTCGGCTCCGGGGCTCCTTCCTGGGGGTGATCCTGGCTTTTGTGGCTCTTCGCTCCAGTCCTTGCTCCTGTGTGTCCTGACTGGCTCAGCAGTGATGCTGTGCAAGTGAAGCTGCCCATGCCCTTAAATGTCTGCATTTGCATTGGGTTGGGGTGGCTGCAACGAGCTGGGGGGTCAAATCCAGCACCCGAGTGCTTAAAAATCATTTGCATCCCAGGAACACCATTTGTGGGCAAGTGATGCAGCTCATGGTTCATGGTCCTATCTGAGCTAGGGCGGTTCCTGTTTCTCCCTGGGTGTCTTGACCAGCCCAGCACTGAACCTTGGATATTGCAATCCATGGGGAAGCTTACGAGAATGCCCCACACTTGGATTCTGAACTGTGTGAGCAGCCGATCAAAACCAAAATGAAGATAGATACAACACAGGAGCCTGAAAGAGAGCAGCGGATAATGTCAGAGTCCTGAGCTAATCCCATTCTCAACTTTACTTTTATATGTGAATCCCCTCCTCAGAGGCTCTCTCCAAAAGCCAGCTTTCTCAGCGTGTGCCAGAACTCATTCCTCAGATGGGTTCTGTGCTCGGTGATTTGATGCAGCCGCAGCTTAACGCCTTGACAAGAACTGAAACAGCCCTTCTGAAATGCAGGTTATTTTATCCTAATCCGCTGTCGTCAAGTAAACACAGACAAAGGTTCCTTTGTTTTGAAATGGCCACCGAGAGAGTTTGTTCTGCAAACAGAGATGCAGATACAAAAGGAGAGCAGACAAGTCTGTACGTTTTGGATGCCGGAGGCGCTGGGAAGGGCTCTGATGGAGTTTTCTGTGCCCTTTTCTCACCTCTTCCTTAGAAATTAAAATGCTTGGATTTTGGTTTTCTCCAAGCAGTTTTTGCTTTTGTTTCACTGTGGGAGTCAAGCAGGGGCAGGGGCTGATCCCCCAATCCCCCCACATCTTTAATGGTGGGGCTTGCAGCGTGCCTGGGGAGCGCTTTGGCCATGATCCTGCTGCCCAGTGCTGTGCCCTAGGCTGGTTTTGGTGGTGATGTACGTCCCGCTGGTGGGGCTTGCTGCCGCAGGGGATTAGTGGAGGCAAATGGGTTATTGAGTGTTACAGCATGGGTAGATGGAGCTGGAATGTTGCCTGCAACTGCAGCAGCTAGTTTAGAACAGGGAAAGACATCTGATTTCTCCTGATCCTGGATGGCGGGGTAAGAGGTGCTGGAGGAATTTGCTGCAGGTGTGGAGGATTTGTAGGACAATTCCTGATGTCCTGAAATGGTTGGAGCTGAGCTCTGCCCTTGCTGATTCTTGTAAGAGGGCTCTGATTTCGTTTCAACTGACCTTGGTGGTACTTGGCTACAAGTGCTTTGGGTGTTTCATACAGGTATATAGAGTGATAGATATAGATATAGACATGGATATAGATATCACAGTGCTAGGCCTGTTTGTGCTGCAACAGCAGCTCTCCTGCTGAGGTCCTTGATGCTCAGTGCCTTTGGGAAGTGGTGGCCTGCTGAGCACAGGAGCTGTGTGTTTACTCTTCCCGTAACTGCCTTTTCAACCTGCTTTCGAGTGTTTCCTGCCTGGGTTGCTGCTCAGCTTGAGAGCTCGGCACCTGCCCTTTTGCACCCAAAAGCAGCTCCCAGCAGCATCTCCAGCTGGTTCCTGTTGGTGACCACAGTCAAGCTCCTGTGTTGCGTTTCCTCAACTGCTTTGGAAACAGGGTCAAGCGAGGACAGGGGACCACGAAAGTGCAAGGCTGGGGGAGAGCTGATTTTAGAGCACAAGCTTGGACATGCGGGAGAGCAGGGATGGAGCACATCCTCTGCCAGGCTGCTCTTGTCCTGTGTTGCTGGGAGGTGTTCTGGGGTCTGATCTCCTCAGCACTGCAGGATATGAACCCTGATGGGATATTAAACAGCTTGTGGGCAGATTTCCTAGTCCTATGCCATTGGGATTTTCTGCAGCTGGGCAATGTTGACTTCTTTGGCCTGGAATCTGTCTGGAGGAGGGCAGTGAACAGCTTCTGCTGCAGAAGCCTCTGGGATTTGTCTGTTCTCTTTCATTTTGCAGGGAAAGGAAAATAACTTTCACAAGTTATGGAGAAAGCCTGCTGGGGCAGCTCCCCTTGCTGGCTTGGGGCATCTTGTCCTGACTGCAGGCTGTGGGTGAAGCTGAGCATCACTGCTCCCCTGGGGAGCTGGAATAGCTCTGGTTTGCTATGTTGGGACTCTCAGGAGAGGTCCAACAGACCACAAGCAAAGCGTGATGCACTGGAAATGGTGTTTAGCACCCGTTGGCAGAAATCCTGCCCTGCTTTCTCAAACCCAGCACCCCATCCATGTTCCAGCTGCTGGAGTGCTCTGCTTTTCCTGCGGCTATTGCTTGCTCCAGTTCCTGGAGTCTCACCTGCATAAAGCGATTTCTTCCATCACTGAACACAGAAGAGGGGAGAGGGAGATACAGCACAGCTGCATCCTTTGGTGTCTGTGCTTCTCTTTCATCCCAGAGCAGAGATGTTGGTGGAGGGGTGGGAATTGTGCTACCAGAAGGTAATGTTCAAGGTTGTTGGGGGTTTTGTAGGGCATCTTCACCGTTGCAGAGCCATAGTACCATGAAGCAATGGGATCTCATGTTATTGCAATTCCTTGAATTGCTCCCCCAGGAACAGAGCAAAAAGGCCAAATAGAAATGCGAGAACCAACATAATCCCCTCGGAGGGGTCCTTTGCTCCCACTCCTGTCTCTGCTGGTTTTCCTTTTGCTCCAGCAGCATCCCTGCTGGGTTATCATGGCCAGGTACTGTCGCTGTTTGTTCTCTCAGAAGATGCACAAAGGTCAAGCTCAGATTTGCTAACGATCAGAGTGAGTTTGAATAACTCTGTGCTCCTCTCTCCCAGACACTGTACTGGGAAGGGAGGAGGAGAAGGGGGAAGATCTGTGTGCATGATCCTGACCTGCTGCGTTCCCTCTGCACGCAGCTCATTGTGAGGGAGGACAGCAGAGGAGGGAATGGCTTGGTTCAGCTCTGCCTGAGAGGTCCTGGCTGCAGTGAGGTGCTGCTCAGCCTAGAACAGCCTTAAAGCAAAACACAGATTTGTTCATCCTCACATCCCGGTTCCCTCTCTCTGGGGAAAAGTAATTGCTGGACCCATCTGCAAACTCAGGTTGCTGCCACTTGTGATTGATCCCACTTTGCTCCTCAGCTGTTTTGCAGCAGAGCACATAGTTCTGACAGGAGCTTGGGCTGCTTCGTGACTTTGCCATGTTTCTTACCTGACCTCGCTGGAGAGAGCACCCCGGAGCAAGGGATTAGGCTGCTGCCTCCTTGAGACCTGATGCAGAGATGTGGTTCCTGGGGTGCTCCTGTTCCCTTTGCTTTCAAAAAGTCATGTGAGTTATAAGTTTATCTCACTGCCTTTAATGCACGGTGAAGGCAGGAAAACCAGTTGCAAAGACTCATGTAAGCAAGTGATGGTGATGAAGGGGCACTGGCAGAGAGACAGAGGGAGATGGGCAGACCCCTCTCGGCACTGCTTATTCCCAGTTTCATCCCAAGCGAACAGCCCTCTCCCGGGCTGCTTGTGCTGTTTTGGTGTTGTCTGCTGGGCAGCTCTGGATAACATCTGCAGCAGCTTGTAAGCAGCTTGTCAGGATCTGCTGCTTGAGCGTGTCTCACCAGGCAGCACCCGGCTGCTTGTCCAGGAGCAGGGATGAGGCTGTTCGCAGTCTGAATCCAGAATTTGCTCATGGAAAACCCTCTTATAAGGCAGCGGGAGGTCTCCTCTCAGGTTCCCTCTTCCCACAGTGCCTGTGGGGCTGTTACCCACAGGGATTCCACAGTCCCCATGGAGAGAGTGTGGGTAAAGGGGTGCCTGCCACCTCCCTGAGACCTGCAGGTCCTGCACATCCTGATGCTTCATGATGCTCATGCATCCAGAGCTGGATTAGGGTCTCCTGGAGTCTGTGTGCTGCTGCAGGGATGCCAGCCAGGGACACCCATGAGGAGGAGTGTGCTGTGCAGCTCTCCAGTGCCTGGGGCTCCTTTCTAGCCTCGCTGCTTCCATCCCATCCAAAGCTGCTCCAAAGCAGCCTCGGGGCCCGGAGCAGCCAGCTGATACTGTCAGAAGTTGGCTGGTCAGTGCCAAGCCAAGCTGATCAGTGCTGGGAGCACCTCCTTAATGAGGAGCTGTGCTGGGGAAACTATGGGCTTTTGATTTTCCCTCCCCTGTTAAAATGCTGGGGCTGACTGCAGCCGGCTCAGAGGTGATGTGCTCCAGCTCCTGCTGCTCAGGACTGTTCTCTTGCTTCAAGCTCTGGTGCTGGGGAGAAGGGGATTAATGGAGACCCCAAAGCAGAGCCCAGATGCAGGGTGAGGACTTTCTGCCCAACCCCAGCCCTGCTCCCTGCCAGCTCCTGCCAGATGCTCAGTTGCTCCAGAGGCTCTTTTAAATGGATAACGCCGCATGCAGCAGCAATAACAACTTATTCTGCTCTTCCTTCTGAGTACAGGGAGGCTTCTTTAATTATGGGCTAAAGTATTGCTCTGTGCTGAGCAATGAGTGCTGGTGATGGTGATGGGTGCTGCTTTGGGTGTCATCTACACCCTATTCCGCACCCTGGGGTGCAAGTGCTGTTGCATGAGCAGCACAGGGATCCCCTTAATTTTCATGTATTAGGGAGCAGACCATTGCTTTGCCTGGGTGGAGAAAGTGAGGTTGATTAAAATCATGTGTCATCTCCTGCTCCTTCTGGTGTCCCCATGGGCCACGCTGCTTTGGTCCCGGAGCATTGCATCCCCCATTGGGTTGGTGAACGTGCAGCGTGCTCCCATCTCCAGCCTATGCTTGGAAAAGGGAGTTTAAAGTGGAAGTGTAAAACCTTACTGCTCTGATTAAATTGCTAGTGCAGGCAGGGAACTGAGTGCTGTTACATTAAGGGAAATAAAGGAGTCTTTGGGGGCTCACTGGGGTTAGTGAGGGGATGTGCTGGGGAGGGTAAATGCAGATAGATTGGAGCTTTGCAGGGTACAGAGGGGTAAGAAGCATAATGTGGTAGTGCTGTAGCAGTGCTTAATCCACCCTGGGAACCCCTCTCTTCCTGCAGAAATGGCCATTAGACACAACTGATGCTCAGAACTTCATGCTTGCAGGCTTGACAAGAAAACCCGTAATGCCACTCAGGCGGCTGGAAAATGGAAGTGTGAATTCTCCAGTCTTCAGCTGGTGCAGGGGAGAGGAAGATCCCCTTGCCCCCTTCCCTGCTCTGGGTTGGGAGAGGGAGGAGCAGCAGCATCCTGCTGGCCCCGGGCACTCTGTTATCTCCATAAGCAGTGACTCCCAGGGAATGATTAAATCAATTAATAGATTTTCTATAGCTCATAAGGAAGTCAAATGGCATTTCCATCAACGTGTGATGAGCAAACACCCCACCAGGCCAGGAGGAACGGTAGCGGCTCTTTATGCTTTTATTATCCCTTTTCACTCCTAAATCAAAATTCATCCTGCACCCGCCAGGCAGCAGGTACTTCAGAAAATAAAACTAGCACAGTGGGAACCATAGCAGCCTCTGAAAGCTGCTTTTGCCACTGATTTATTTGTTTCTTGGCCTTAAATGAGAGACCAGGGCTCAGTTTGGCTCAGGTAGAGATTAGCCAGGGCTTGTCCCATGCCGCTGCTGTGGGCTCTGCTTTGGGCTGCTGCCCCACTCTGCTGCTGTTGGAAGGATCCAGTGCCTGGGCTCAGCGGGTTTGAGGTTTTCCTCCATGGGTTTGGAGGAAGGGGGTGGCTCCTCCGTCCCTGCAGCAGGGTGGCAGGATGCCTGCGCTGTTTGGCCGATGGTGTTGGCTGAAGGAGAAATGGTAATCATTTTGGAAGTGTTAATTAGCGAGTTCTGCTGTTTCTGAAATGCGGCGTTTTGGGGCAGCTCTAAGTAAGGCTGTGGGCGCCAGTGCTGGATGAGCAGAGCCAAAAGAGCCCTGGTGGTGCCCAGCTTGCTGAAGCCTTCTGCTGCCTGATCTTGGGGTGGGCAAATCATAGAACCCCAGCCTGGTTTGTGTGAAAGGGACCTTAAAGCTCCTCCAGCTCCAACCCCTGCCACAGGCAGGGACACCTTCCACTAGAGCAGCTTGCTCCAAG
>WYDI02015526.1:0-39450 GCA_009867235.2 Psittacus erithacus
GCGCTGTTCCCAGGCTGAAAGTCAAAAACACAGCCCTGCACCAGCTACTAAGAAGGAGAAAAATGACTGCTACTGCTCAACCCAGGACACTTCATCAAATCTGTGCATTTTCATAGGATCAGTAAGAAGCACCTTGCTGATTAGTGACTACTTTTCACAACTATTCTTTGAGAAAATTTGTCTGTCTGTGCCAAGCTGTCTTTTTTTTTTTTTTTTTTCATATTAAGGAACAAGCATTGGAAATTTCTGTCTAATTTTTCATTTTTTTCATTCCTGGAAAAAAATAAATGTAAAGCAGAATAGTTCTATAACTGTGACTTTCTCTACTTAGTCTTGTTTATAAAATGAAGTCTAAGACTAGAAAAATTCTCTCTGAACTGTAATCCAGCTAATGTATTTTGATATTTATTGTGTATGATGAAAAGGAAATATTTATTACTCTTAAAGAATTTTTTCAAGAAATTATCCCTAAAGAAAGGAAATTTTACTTGCTAGAGAGATTTATTAATCTTTCATCCCAAGTGTTAACAGCCTGTTGGTGTGATAGAGGCAGTGAGTTGTATGTCTATGATGTATTGGGGATTTTCTCTTTAACTTCATGGTATATGAAATAAAAGATATCTTTTAATATCTATTAAGTGGCTTAAATAAGTTTCAAAATTTATCCTGGAAATCCATCTTAATGGTAAAAGAATTTTAAAAAGTCATTTTGTTATTAGCAGCTGGTTTTTTTATTAGCAACTGGTTTTGTTTTCGCTTACAATAGGGAAGAAATAAAGATTCAACTCAAGGGGGGGTGGTCGGTGCGTAGATTATTGCCTGCTCTATATGACAAAATGTACAAGATGTAACAGTGAAGCAATGTGAAGACACTGCTGCTGCTGTACTTTCTTACACTTAGTATGTTCATTGGCCTACTGTGCGAATTGGAGTAACAAGATGTTTTCATATTCTCTAGACAATGAAACTAAAGCTTGCTTAAAGGATAAAACAGGGAACAAGACCATCTAAAATTTATTTGAAAATGAATGGAAATAATTGGGTCATACTTCTTTGGAAAAGAAAAAAAAATAAAAGAGTTTTGGTTTGGTTTGGGGTTTTTTAGGCGTTACATTAGGAGGTTCAGCCTAAGTTCAAGCTCCTTAGGGAAGTCATAAAGGTCAGCATCAGAAATGTTGTTTAAAATCCTTGGGTTTTGATCATGTTATATTTTATCTTCTTAGGAATGGCAAAATTCTATTCAGAAGAATGCAGGACTTGCATTTATTGAGCTGATCAATGAAGGAAGGTAATTAATTTCAAACCTTTTGAAAAAGTAGTCATTTTGCATTTATTCCATTGGGTGATAAAAACTTCCTCACCATCTGTTCCAAAAAGATTGTGAAAAAGCCATTTTAATTAAGAGGTTTATTGTATAGTTACTTTGTATAGTAAATACTTAATTTACAAATGTGTAAATTCAGAAAATTTTATTTATTTACAGAAGGAAATATTGCTCTCATGAACTGTATATAGGCTTGGGTTTATTTGACAATTGAACCACCATTTTTCCAGAGCAGCAAGGTTGTTTTACCCACACAGTCCAGGGAGCCCAAACTGTAAACCCATCTGCTGCTCCATCTGTTTTAGAAGCACCACGTTCATTGTACAGATGCACTTCTTTATTTATCATTTCATGAAAAATCATTTTATCTAATATTTCTGATCCAGTTTGAGTCCTGTAAAACACACAGGATATTATAAGAGCTTCTTTGCTTTGCAAATTGTTAAGACTTTTATTATTAATCCTTAAGTAATTTTAATGTTGTATCTGTCTTCTACTCTGTGCAATGTTTGTCGGTACTTCCAGCCAGCAAGCTGGGCAGCCAGGGGGGACTCTTTGGGCTTCCTGGTAATGGAATGACACAGAAAAGCAGAGCTGCTTGTGTAATGTGTGTGACTCATATTGGCCAATACCTGAAAACCATTTGAATCTAGATGTCTTGATATGTGCAGCAGAAAAAAGAAAAATGTATATAGCTATAAGCCTGTTGTCATTTTATATGTGATTTCTTTTTTTCACCAGTGGTGCATCATCACCAAACCATCAAATCTTTTCTTTATTGTGGGATATTTTTTGTCTGGCTGATATTTCAGTTGTTAAATCATGTATTTATTTAAAATGAAGTTTAGAAAACATCAGAGTATAGGAATATGATTGTCTGCAGAGCAGGGGCATGTAGCTTATTACCCAATTTTTGGCTGCTGTTCATTCTCATTAGATTCACTGTGCACGCTGAAGTTACACTGCAGTATAGCAATGTGAAATGTAGTCCTCTTTGGAAATTCTTGCTACAAAGTGGCAATGCAGTATGAGTTTTTGCATCATAATATGGCTTACCTGAGTAGGTCATTTACTGCACATTATACAATAAATATTACCTGGCAATATACTGAATAATAATAGAAAGCTTATAGCTTTTATTCTGAGATAGCAATATACAATCCCATTCTGACCTTCTTTATTTTCTCAGCCAGGTTAGTAAGGTCAGATATGATTGCATGCTCACTGTTAATAAAATTCTCATTCTGAACAAATCCTATATCTGCGTATTTTTAGCAGTCAGATATTAACATATCAATGGACTTTCTACTCTCTTCTAACAATAACTTTTCAAACAAAGTAATATTTAAGAACTGCTGCTTAAATCTGATCAAAGGAATATCTACTCAAACTGCATTTAGACACATGTTCCTTCATATACTTCTATCAGAAAGGTGTTTTAGAACAAGTGTGTACACATTGCTAGAGTGCTTTTCTCTGCAATCAGCCCATTTGTTTTTAATTTACCCTTTTGGGTATAAAGATAATCCTTTAACTGGAAATTGTTATAAATATTTATTCTGCTTAATAGCTAAACTTGTGAATGCAATTCATCAATCATAGCTAGAGAATACAATTGTGCAGTTGTCAACAATTAACAGGACATAAACAGTTGATGAATGTGCAGCTGAATTAAAGTGCTCCCTAGGATAACCTGAAATTATAAACTGAATCATTTAAAGGAATCTAACAAAGGATCTTTATAATTAAAACAAAGCAGGGTTAATGGGATGTAAAATTGCATATAATTGCTGTGCAATAGTGAATGAATTTTAAATTATTAAAAGCAAAATGAAGACTAAGAATACTTTGAAGGACTTCCTGGCTAAGAGTTTGAGAGACTGGGTAGTAAATCAACAGTTTTATGAAAGCTTTTTTTTTTTTGAGTGTAGAGGAAAAGGTTTAGACCCAGTGCAGAGGAAAAGAGTTTTTAATATCTTCGTACAGAAGTCTGTCTGGTTTAATACATGGACACTAAAAGGTGATTTTTCTGATTACCTAACTTTTTTTGTTCCTCCTTGAAATAATTCAAGTGCCTTTGTAATCTTTAACTTTAGTAGAAATGTTCTGAAATAAAATATTTCACTTTAATTGTACTTAAAAAAAATAACATCTATATTCCTGTCACCGTAATAAATTGCATTTTAATTTTAAATCAGTTTATTAACTGTGCTTATTTCCCGGTTTTGTTTGGTTGTTTTAGATGTTTTCTTAAGAAGGTCTGAATGACACATTTGTAGAATTCACCATACAAACACTCTGATGCAGCTTTCTAAAAGTAGGAAGTGTTGTAACAGGTTTTAGTATAAAAAGAGTATCTGCCCCTAGATTTAAATACTTTCAAGGGAAACATATGCAAAGATATATAATTTGGAATTGTAGAATAACACTATAATATACCTGAAAGATTTAGAGACATCCTGGTTATGATCTTGAACTTTATGCTTCTTTTTAATCACTCATGCTATGGATATGTGATGTTGAGGTTATCACACATGCCAAGAGCTTTACTGATAGAAGCTTAATTAGGATTACGGATTTACATTTGGGGTATACATGTAAGTAGACTTCCTTATTTAAGAGCTGGATGTATCTGCCATGGTGACTGTGAAAGGAGACATGAAAAGAGTTCTCAGAAATTATGAGGGAGGGAGATTATAACCCACATTTAAGTCAAAAGAAAAGGATGTTGGGTGACAGGAACAGCAGATAAAGATAACACCCACCTCAAGTAAGTATGTACGCAAATGCATACAGCATTTGAAGCATACATTTCATTCCTAGCAATGAAACTAGCAGTAGAAATTACTCCACATGCTATCACAAAACTGTGACATCACTGGAATGAATGAGATTTGGTGCAGCAGCCTGCAGTACCTTACAGAACTGCTGCAATGGTCAGATATAAGTTCCTCAGGAAAGACAGGCAGAGAAATCTTTTCCCCAGAGGTATTCAGGAGCTGTCTAGACACAATCCTTAGTAATGTCTTCTCAGTGACTCTGCTTGAGCAGGGAGGTTGGACTAGATGATCCCCAGTGATCCCTTCCAACCTCAACCATTCTGTGATTATGTTGCATTCTCTGTGAAGAGTCAGCTCAGTTGTGTGGAGCTCCTCAGTGGGATGGACGACAGTCTGGTTGATAACTTGCAGGACAGGATGAGAGTCCAGTAAGGGTAACAGCATGGTGAGGGTTTCTTACAGACCGCTCATTCAGTGTGTCTGTCAGGGACAGTGTCCTGTTGCTGAACGGGATGGATGATTTAGTGACAGGTAAGCTCAATGCCTTCTTTGCCTCAGTCTTCACCAAGGTTTCTCAAGCCTCTCTCTTTAGTGAAAGACTTCAAGGAGAACAATCAGCAGTGGATGAAGGTTGAGACAAGAATTCCTTGAGATCCGTAATACTGATGGGCTACATCTGATGGTAGGGAAAGTGTTTGCAAGGCTGTTCACTTATCTCTGAAAGGTCAGGGAAACTGGGGTAAGTCACAGATGCCTGGAGAAAGGCAAATGTTGCACCCATCTTTAAACTACTCCACAAAAGCCAGAGAACTATAAACTGGTCGGCTTTTCTTCTGTCCCTTGGAAAACCATGTAGCAAGTCATTTTGGAACACATTTCTGGCCACATGGAGGAGAATGTAGTTGAGAATAAACATAGGAATGGTTTAGCATTTGTAAATCTGACCAACTTGTTTGCCTTTTATAATGCAGCAACTAGATTTGTGGACATAAGCAGAGCAATGAGCATCATTAACTTTCACATAGGCAAGTTTTCCACGCTATGTCCCACAAATGTATCAGTTAGAGTGCTATATTCCGAATGGATGGACAACTAAATATGTAGAAAATTGGCTACATAATGTGGCTTCAAGGGCTGTGGTTAATTGGTTGTACTCTACCTGGATGCCCTTGACAGGCGGAATATCCCAGGTGTCTACCCTGCCTAAGAAATGGATGTTACAGGTCATTATCCATTAGTCTTTCAGAATTGGATTATTATCCTCATCTTCCATTTCCTTCCCCTTTTATGTTTTCACAACACTCCCCTCTTAAAAAGATTACATTGTCCTTTCATTTAAAATAATTTAATTTTACAGAATTTCTTCATTTTAAATAGCAGGAGTAGTCTGATCATAATTTAAATTTGAGGAAACATTGAAGTATTTTTCATCTCAGATTTAAAATTGTAAACTTTGTTTCTGTAATTTCATCTCTGTGCCTAAGTCTGCTTTCTGCCTTTAGCCATGAAAATATATACTTTTGCATATCCACCTAACTGGTCATCCAAGCATACTTAAAATTCACAGGAGGCCTTTTTCTTTTAAACCTTGTTCTGTTCAGAGGTTTCACTGATTTCCTGGAAAGAGTAGCAGAATGTTTAAATAGACTGGAAATTTGTGTTTGTTTAAATTTAGATGAATGGCTGATTAAATCCTGAAAGGAGGCTAATAAAGACTTACATTCTTTCCATATTACCTCAACTAGGATTCTTGGGTAACTGCAGAAAATTTTCTTTTGGACATCCTCTGTTGCAGTTTGGCAGTTCTGATATGTTTGGTTTGTGGTAAATGAGCTCACAGTCATTATTCACTGTCTGCAATGCTTAAATGTTCAGGCCCAGTATATCTATGGTGCTGTTTGCCATATTTGATTTATGATGTGCATTTACAGTTGGATCCCTGGATACCCTTTGAAACACTTGTTTAGTACTTCAGTCCAAGAAGGATGGAGAAAGGATACTGTTTCTTGTTTCCATCTTAACAATGACCTTGATCACATGAGCCTTGAGGTCAGAAAGGTCATCTGAATCATCCCGGAATGCAAGATACTTGGTTTTCAGACCTCATGGATAGTATGTAGCTGAGGGCTAGCAGAATAACTTGCAAAGGGTTCCAGTCTGATGTAAAAAATCCAGTATATGCAAATTCATGTGGAAAATAACACTGGGGAAACAGTAGCACTCAGCTACAAGATATATGTAATTTATATATAACAATATATAAATAGGAACAAAGGTGTTCAATTATTCTGTTTCTAACAGATGTAAACAAAATTCTGTATCGCCACCCTCACCAAGTGTAACTTTTGATTGGAGGAATCCTGTATCAACTGAGTGACTGTTTTATAGAAATTCTTCCTAAATGTCATCTTCCATTGGTAGAGGATTCCTTTCATAGATACTTCTGTAAAACTGGGCACTGAATGTCTGTATCTTTGCTCCAGCTGAGATGTGAACTTGAGGTCCACTAAATGTGGGGTTTTTATAATCTTATACTTCTACTACAGTTGTCCTTGCCCTACCTCCAGACTAATAGTCAGTTTATGTTAGACAAAGCATGGGAAATGAGGTTTCCGGTCATTTCATCAAACATTGTCCCTGCTGCTTCTTCCTCCTCGGAGGAGGACTCCTCACACTCTTCCCCTGCTCAGGCATGGGGTCCCTCCCACAAGAGACAGTCCTCCATTAACTTCTCCAGCATGAGTCCTTCCTACAGGCTGCAGTTCTTCATGAACTGCTCCAGCACGGATCCCTCCCATGGGTGCAGTCCTTCAGGAAAGACTGCTCTAGTATGGGTACCTTCCATGGATGCAGTCCTTCAGGAACAGACTGCTCCAGCATGGGTCCCTCACGGGGTAGCAAGTCCTTCAGCAAACCTTCTCCACTGTGGGCTCCTCTTTCCATGGGGCCACAGGTCCTGCCAGGAACCTGCTCTGCGCTAGTATGGGCTTCCCATGGTGTCACAGACTCCTTTAGGCATCCATGTGCTCCAGTTGTGGGGTCCTGCATGGGCTGCGGGTGAATATCTGCTCCACCATGGACCTCTATGGGCTGCAGGGGGACAGCCTGCCTCATCATGGGCTGCAGGGGAATCTCTGCTCTGGCACCTGGAACACCTCCTCCCCTCCTTCACTGACCTTGGGATCTGTTGAGTTGTTTCTGTCACATATTCTCACTTCTCTCTCTGGCTGCAAATGTTCCTGCGCAGTAACTTTTTCCTTTTCTTAGCTATGTTATCCTAGAGATGCTCCCACCATCGCTGATGGGCTCAGCTGTGGCCAGCAGTGGGCCTCTCTTGGAACTGGCTGTCATTGGATCTACTAGACATACTGGAAACTTCTTTCAGCTTCTCACAGAAGCCGCCCCTGCAGCCCCACTCTTACGAAAACTTCACCATACAAACCCAATACAGACAGATTCCTCTTGATTTAGAAAATTGTTAGGCAAAATATAAACTCTTTGAGGGGTGGACAATTCTGTAGCTCACACTGTAGTCGACTCTGAGTTTCACTGAGTCTGCTATGGAGTCTGTGGCATTTCTGAAACATTAGTTACCCTTCCTGAAGTTTATCTTGCCAATATGCTCATATTGTAGTCCAGTATCCAGTCTTCACATGCTATAATTTCAAACTTTTCTCTAGTAAATTCTTCATCATTATCCTTTTGCTAGAAATCAGAACCCTGTTAGACATTACCTTCTCAAGTTTATAGTTTATTTTCAAAGTATTTATAGCAGTATTGCATACAGGACTTCAGACTCTTCAAGTGAAACCAGTTTCTGAATCCTATTATAGATACCAAGTGCAACAATAGGTTTCATTTCTTATGAATGCCATTAAGAGTAGTAATTGTCAAAACAACTGTGTTTGGTGAAAAAGTGGCATATTTCCAGGCTGCTTCTTGGAAAAATTAAGCTATGGGCATCTGATGAAAGTAAGTCAGAGAAACATCTGTTTCCCTGGACATGTGAGTTGGCAGAACTTCTGGAATGAGTAGAGGAAGCAAGACCTTTGCTAAATTATAACAAATGTTCATTCTGTAATCTGTTTTGAAAATTGCTGCTTTGGAATGATCTGCCTTTTTAGTTTATCTCAAATAAAAGAGAGATTGGGTAACATAAGCACAATTGTTTTATCTAGCAGCATAACTGCTACAAGCCCTCTTTCTCTCTGTGTGAGATTATTACTAGGAAGAACTGTCTGCAGGATAGCAAAGTCAATTCAGAGTAGTTAGTGAGATACAAGTTTTCATCCTTCAATTCTGATAGGTGTGCATATAGCACAGTTTGTAACAGTCTAACAGTCTATTCCAATCCACATCTAAATGTGTTGCAAATATTTTATGCTTTTTACATGTTTCAAAGACAGTGTGGATATAGTCTTATCACTGACTTCATTTCCAAAACTAAACAAAACAAAAAAAATTATCCCAGGCTCTGGTTATTTACGTGAATGACTTCTTGGAATGTTGGATTCCATGACCCAGCCTTTTTAAACCTCGGTATATGAAAAACAGGGGCTTCCAACTGCACGTACTTTTTCACAATTTAGTTTAACCTGTAAGCACTCTAGACTTCTAAAGCAACCTTGCTGAGGACAGAATTCAGGAAAGCAAGCTTGATGGATTTAAAATAGTTTCTTACCTACTCATTTACAACATTCGAAAATAACTCATATTTATGAATCAGCATGTCCTGATAATGTACTTTTGCCTAGTCTGCTCTCACTCAGAAGTCTGAGACTTCATTTTTTAGGTATAGGAGAGCCTGCTGTTTACTCTTATTCCTACAGATACTCAAGTCCTGTCATGCTTCCATATTCCTTATGTTCAGCTGGAAAGTTCAGTTATCTATACAGAAACCTAATTTCTCCCTAGGAGTGTGCCAGGATTTGAGTCACAAGTGATTTCAGACTGCTTTGTTGGTGGATTCCTTACTGACAGTTGATTCAGTCTAAAACTAAATCAAACCTATTTCCTAGTAAGAGAGATTTAACTGTGGTTCATAATTTGTGGGCATTAATAGAAATCAAGCTTGTCTTGGTAAAGAGAAACTGTGAGCTAACAAGCGTTCAGTCGCTGCCTTATGCAGTAAGAATTGCCACTAGACAAGGATGATTTTTGCTGGTCATTATTGTTCCTGCTTGAGATCAGCTCAGCTAGGAAAGGACATAGAAGCACACTTGGCTTCCATTCTGGTAGGAGTTCAGTGGTGCAATTGAAGAAATGGTCGCACAGGATAAAGCCAAATGTTATTCTAGGTCAGTATATTTTTTCTTTTGGTATATCATGAATTAGCGGAAAACAGTATAAAACAGTACACCAAGCCTGTGATGACACTTTTCATTCAACTCTTTAGCCCTTTGGGGGGACTGTATAAAGATTAATAAGAATGACCAGAAGGCCTGATTCAACACTCTGTCAACATCAGTCTATCTACTGGGTCTTTAGTGAGTGGGGCTTGCTAAGGCAGGATGAGGATTTACAAGGGTGAATGAGAGCAGTGGTTATAATTCAGTCACAACAAATGTTCAGTTGTCAGTGAAAAGGAGATATCACTAAATAATAAGTTTTATTTCCAAAGGAGAATAAAAATGACACTGCTCTCAAATTTCAAATCTTCCCTCTGTTTAGCATGTTGTGCCTCAAGCTCCTTCTTACTTGGATTGATCACTGTAGTACAGGGTGCTAGTTTGTGAAAGATGCAGAGGATAGGCTTTTCTCCAAAAGGGAGTGCTCTGTAAAACTCTATGCATGGGAAACATAGTTGGGCAGATGACTGAAATATGAATCAGGATATATTGGGTGGGTTTCAAACCTGCATTAATATAAATATTATACAATGTAATATGATACAGAAATATTTTACAGCATAACAGTACATGGAATTCATGTTCCTTGAGAATATGTGCTAGAGAATGTTGATTCATCTTTTGGAAATGTATGAGGAGGTAAAGGACCAATCTGACACTGAAATTTTCTTGTGCAAACTCAGAATATAAAGCCAAGAGAAAGGAAAACACAATTCTAGAATTGCATCAGAAAAGGTATTTCTATTGAAATAAGGCAGCATTAATATTACTATGTAAATAGTGACTGGAACTTGTCTGGAATACTGCTGACAGTTTTAGCTGTGCCCCTACAGAAAAGGTAAAATGAAATTAGTAAAAACCCAAAAGTCAATCTCTTTTACTAACTGGTTTTCCACACAAGGGAAGTCAGAGACCTGATTTACTTAGCCTATTAAAATACGAATAGATGTGATATCAGAAAGTCAACAGAAGGAAGAAGAATAGTGCAAACTTAAAGGCAACATTTGCATAAAATGAAACAGTAAAGACTGCTGAAGAATACATTTGGATTGGAAAGTAAGATGGTTTTAACCTTCAGAGAACCTTCCAAAGCTGTGCCTGAGACAAGTGACTTGATCACATTTTCATAAGCTGAAGGTGCATTCATGAGCTAGATTTCATGAAAATGCCTTTTATAAACTAAAAATAGTTTATGAAAGAGTTTGTATTATGTGGCTGGGTGTTGCAGTGAAGGAATGAATTTGCTGTCTTAGAAGTTCTGGTTCCCTTTTCTTATTTGCAGTGTGTGAAGGGAGACGACTGGTTTTTTTGATGTGTTTTTAGCCTTTGATACTAGTGAGTGTGAGATTTTTCCCGGTTTGGGATCTTTTCTGAACAATTTCTATTGTTTTTTTTCTATGAGAATCCCAAAGATGTAAGCACTTTTTCTCATGCAAGAAAAGTCTGAGGTTTTGGGGTTTTTTATCTTTTTTTTTTTTTTTTTTTGATTTTGTCTTATGCCACGAGTATGGTTGAGTTTGTAAGGATTTAGATAAATTGGTAAGTATTGAAAAGACGACAACATTGCCAAGCATGTAATGAGGTGTAACCCCAGTATGGAGAGTTGTGCTGTGTCTATATGAATTTGAGATTGAATCAGAGTTAGCTGGCTCTGATTTAAACCAGATACAACAATAATAGCATTTTCATCATCTTTTGCTTAGTAGAAATATAGTTTGAGAATGCAGAATAACTTCCCTTTAGAAATAAAAATAGTACCAAAAAAATTTTTATTAAGTAGTATTTTTATATTTCAAAATAGTAACAAGTTTCCTTGAGCAAGTACAGCAAGCACATAAGCAAATTCCTTTGCAAAAACCTCTGTAAGGTATTGCTTCCCTGGCCTTATAGTAGCTTTCCTTTCAAAGCCAAGATGACACTAGATCAGAGTGTCTTAATTCATCACACATAGCACTTAGTCCAGGTCTTCCCTCAAGCCTGTATGGTTCCTGTTCCACCTAAAGTTATTATTACTCTTTTGTCTGTTTAGGTCAGATGGTTTATAGTAACATAGGGGCTACCCACTAGAATGATGTGCTGGGGTGTGGCATGAAAACACTTGCAGACTTTCTTGGGTAACGTCAAAGACAGTTTAAGTTGATTCAGTCTCATTGATGTGGCTTTTTAAGACTTTGAAACAGGAGTTTAAGCAGATGTCTAGATTTTTTTAATGATAGTGTAGAGTTCATATTTATATTGAGACTGCTGTTAAAAACATACTTGAAATCTAATGCTTCCATAAGGAACTTTTCCCTTCAATAATAAATAGAAGTTTTTTCCATATAACATGATTTGTTTGTATTTTCACAAATGCAGTAAGTTTTGGGTAGAATAAAATTTTTTATGTCAATTAATTTGGCAATTGCATTACAGAACTTTCTTTAATTTTAATTCTTCTATTTTAAGTCTTCTGAAATAGGTTGTTCAAAGTATATCAAATATAAAGGTTGATTTTTATTTTTCTTGTTTTAGATTATTGTGTCATGCAATGAAAGACCATATAGTGCGTGTCGCAAATGAAGCTGAATTTATTTTGAACCGACAAAGAGCTGAAGATGTCCACAAGCATGCTGAATTTGAGGTAAGCCTGAAAGTTGGTGCATTTCTGGTTCTCTGTTTTCACTCAGTTGTCACCTCAACTGTAACCCCACACAATAAAGATTTTTTTCTTCCAAGAAAAAAATTTACATTGAGGGCATTTCAAAGCTAGTTTTTAAAAGCTTTGGTAAACGTCAAACACAAGGAATAGGTTTAATTTCTCATCTCCTCACTTAAATTTATGAAAACATTTACAGCTTGAAGAAATCCCTTACTCAGAATGTCTAAACTGATATGGTAGGCCCTTAGGTTCACAAAGAACTTTTCTGTTTTATTGTGAATAGTAATGAAAATCACATTAGTAATTATTTTTGTTGAATTTTATCAGCAGTATATATGAGTTTAGTAGGAAAGAAAAGCAATTAATACACTTAAGACACTTCATGAAAAATAAGAACTAGAAATGTTTTGTTAAACAGAATCGGTATTTTAAGGTAATTTTGTTAGAGCACTTTGCATTTTGGAGCACTTGGAACATTTACTTGCTATAATTTATATATTGAAATATGATAGTACATATCTTTCTAGTCAAGAATCATTAATTACTTAGAGTAAGATTGTGGTTAAAATGTCCATTCCTCTTAAGTACTGGAAGAAATAACAGAGCAGCTGACTCCCATAACTCTTTAATGACTATAATTCTTACTCCCAAAAGGAGTCAACATTCAGTTGTTTTTTTCATCAATGAGTGTTGCAATATACGATTTAAATTATATTGCTTGAAAATTATAGAAATAAACAACCCCCCTGATTTTTAAAATGTGCTCAGTTTAACAGGGCTTTTCTTATTTCTTCATGATTAATTCTGTTCCTTTTAAAAAACTTTCGTACAAAAATGATGGAGTTAAGTTAAAATTTCATTCTGGACATGACTTTATCAAACATGGTTTTGCATTTTTACCCTATGCCACCTTTCAGCATCATTAGATTTTATTATTTCCAAACCTGCCTGTGCTTGCATACATTTGTGTACATGTAAGCATATATGCACAAACATGCGTTTCTACGTGTCTTAATGCTCAAATGACCTCACATTTTTTTTAAGATAGACTGACTTAGTATTGATGATGACAATAAATAGCTATATCAATTTTTTAATCTGTCTGGAAATGTCAACAAGCACCTAGTGGCTAGAAATAGGATCCAGTAATCTCAGTTTTGATTAGGTTTTTATCTCCTTGAAGCAGCTCTCTTAAATGTGCACTTTGATGTACTAGTTTTTGTGCTCCTTGACCTATCTGAAAAGTGCGAGACACAGAGATATCTGTTGTCATTTTGAATACACATAACCTTTACTTCATTTTGTCAGGGCAGACAGCAGACGCTTGTCATGTGGGATTGCAACAACTTTATTGCCAAGCATATACTGGATATTTTGAACTTAGATAAAATCACATTTGCAATTAAATGTGTGTCAGAGAGAAGTTTCATATTGCCTCAACAATACATAACATTTGATATTTATCAGAGCATCATGCAGTAACCTAAGATGACAATAGAAGATTGACTTATCTGCTCTTTGAAGAATACATTGAGGTATAAGATCTGTCAGAACTCTAGACAAAATGAGAATATTCAATTAACTTTCAGCTTCTGTTAGCAAATAGGATTTAGAATATTAACTGAATTCCCTAAAGGAATAGCCTTAAGTCAGTCTTATTGTCTGGTAAGGAAACCAGCATATTTTTCATATATGAAAACTTCCATTATATTTGTCACATGAAGAGCCTCAGCTACACATTTTAGATGAGTAAGATAAAATCTGCAAGTCATAAAATTATGAAATGTAGCCTGTGTAAAATATGAAACTCAGACATATTTAAGTAAAGTGATGGTTAAAGTCTGAAAGAATGTTTTATATATTGTCTTTAATAATGGTAGGTATATAACTGAACATTTTATTATTCATCCTACTTGAAAGTAGTAGGGACAAAGATTTCTGGTAGTTTTCTGTTGCATAATTGTAAATCTGTCATTTTATTTTAATAAACTGTATTGGTATATATTCTGGGGTTTAGTACATGTTAATCACTGCTCTCAGCCAGAGAAGTGAGTGGCTATTTTATTTTTACCTTTTAAATTTTAATTGAGTCATGATGGGTGAATTTATTTAACCCAAGCTGCACTGAGTTACTGTGTCTCCTGCATAGTGGGGACGCCATGGATAAGCATCTGAATTTTATCCTGTGACTCCAGTTGCAGTCAGGGCCAGGGAAATTCCTCCCAGAATGGGTGCTTCACAGTTAACTTTCATTTTGTTAGCCTTTGAAATTGTTCAGGAAGAAAAATGAAAATTCAATTTTACTGTCCAATGAGCTGGTGAAATATTAACCTCATTACTAAGGCATATCATTGTACTAATTGGCGCTTCCCTGTACAGGAAGATAAATTGAAAAATGAATTAACCCTTTATGAATAAGTGTAATGAGTGTTCTTTTCCAGATAGATTACTTGAAATAATGCTGTAACACAGTGGAAAGACCACTATTGAAATCTTACTGAATGCTGATGTGATCTGTACTAACAAGGTAGTGTGCAGAAATATGAATAAACAACAATTTAGCATGAGGCTAACTTATTTTTAATTGTTCTTTTCAATTCTAGAAAGTAAGATTTAGTCAGCACTGTGTTGCAGGATTGCGTGTTGGCTAAATGGTCTAAAATGGTGCACAATAACTGCATTCAAAAATGTCTCTTAAAAGGTGATTTTAAAAATAATTGTTTTGAGAATTATCTTGCCTTTGTAACTTATACCTAGAAAACAATATGTATAATGGATTTATTTTAATTATTTTAATTTGCATGGCTAAATTTGCTTTATTTAGACATTTTTAAAAGATCTTTACAAGGAGGAGAAATTGATTTGAACTTGAGATTATCTTGAGAAAAACCTGGAAAAATTACATTGTCTTTATTACACATAAAGGATTTATCAAAGCTAAAATACACTGTAGAGTTTTGACAGTTTTAGAAGTAAATTTGCATGGTCAATGACCACAGCATTTTTTTTGGAGTTAGTTATCTCTTTAGGAAACATGATGAGAACATTAGCTCTTTTTCAGTTTAAAAGCTGAGCATTTAACCATTACTGTTTTTTAGAAATGTAGTATGTTATGAAAATTTGTCATGTTGTGATATGAAATAGAAAATATAGTCAGTAATTTCACAGTTAAAGGAGTTTATCTTCAGCATCCATAGAAATAAAATTATCAACTAGCTTTTTAATTGTAAGTTTTATTGACATCTAAAAGTCAAAAGCGCTGTACATTATTTTTTCCTTTATATTATACTATGTGTGTTATATCTGTATTTTATGCCTGAGAACACATGAAACTTTTACAAATAAAGATCATCTTTTAAGGCATATCTGTGATCACACATATACACACAGAGACATTTAGCTAAATGTTTCTGACTGCAATTCTGTTGCATTCGCCCTTGATACTTCACTTTTTACCTGCTCTGAGTGCTTCTTCATGGATAATATATAGTAACAGAACTCTTTCAGTTGAATGGTGTGTCCTATTTCTCTTAAAAGTATTTTAACAAATTCCTGTCATATTTGAAGAGTTTTGATAAATCACCATTTTAAGGCAATTCTAAATAGCCAGTCTTTTATGAAGTGGATGTGCTTTCATTCCTAGTCGCAGTGTGCTCAGTATGCTGCTGACAGAAGAGAGGAGGAGAAGATGTGTGATCATCTTATCAGTGCTGCTAAGCATCGAGATCATGTTACAGCCAATCAGCTGAAACAGAAGATACTCAACATACTAACAAATAAGCATGGTGCCTGGGGAGCTGTTTCTCATAGGTAAGCTGAAATGTAAAATATCTGGGTTTAAAATGTTAATTTCAAAGTTTAAAAGAAGCAGTCATTGCATAACTGAAATATGAATGTATTAGGAGCTAAAATCCCTAAAATATATTTTTTTCAACTACCTCTTGAGAAGTCCTCTTTGCTAAAGATTCATAGATCAAACTTCCTTAGAGAATGCAAACATAATATTTTAGCATATTTGTTGATTATGATGCAGTTTTACTGTTGGTATATCGGTAGGTTTTGAGGCTCTTATCAGTATTCAGTTGAAGTGTTCTGAATGAGATATTGAGACATGTAGAGATTTCTTTTATAGACGTTAACAAAGGAAGCATGAAATAAAGACAGAATCAGAATTACTTGTCTAGTATTATAGACTGAGTTAGTATTAGCATAACCAGCAGAACCAAGTCACTGAGTCACTGTCTGATGCTTTCTTTTGTCTATCCCCTTTTCTGTGCAAGTAATAAACTGGTAAGATTCACTGTGAATTCAACAAAAGAGTAGTCAGTGCCAGACATGTACGCTTAAAGCGGAATTTACATTGTACTTAAATGTAGCATGTACAAAGCTGAACATAAGCAAAGTGCAGCTCAGTTCTGCAGGTAAGCCTATTAAAAACAAATAAATAAAAACCCTAACATAATTTCTACTGTATGCAAATGATATTGTACTATTTGAGGTTTTAATCAGAGCCAAAAAAAAAACTACCCAAGCCTTCTGAATCACAAAAATAGCCATTGGCTAAGGTGCTGACCTCCATGTGGAAGACTTGAGCTGAAATTGCTCCTTTCCTTCACTCAGAGCAAGGTCTTGAACCTGGGTCTGCCATGTAAGTGCCCTGTCTGCAAAACTAGAGACTGCCAAGTCTCTCTCTTGTTTATGCATTCTATCCACAAATACTTGATTATTTATTCAGAGTAGAATAACTCAAACAGGACAAATCAAGGAAATTCTGCTCCCAAATACCCAAATTCTTACAGCTTGATTTTCTACATAAATCCTGTTTAAGTCTGCTCCAAGTCAGAACAGAAAGTCAGATTTTAGTTCTGAAAAACCTTTTCAGTAAAAAACTAATTGAGGCTGATGGACTAATACAGACTAATAAAAAACTTCTCTAGATAAAAATTTTCTTTCAAAAAAATCTGTTTGAATTCAGCTTGAATATATATGTAGGGCTTAAGCCTATTAGAAATGTTGCCAAGTAATAAATTTGACATTGTCAGTAAAAAAGCTTAATATATACCACATATACTGTTTGTTCTTTTTGTAATTCTATTTGGTTCTTGCAATTGTACAGTGTTAAAAAAATTGGATTTTTTTATGTTCATCATCCTTATATCTGTTAAAGAAATTGCTATTTCCTGAATTACGATGAAGATGTATTCATTTTTTAAGGTGGTAGGAAGTATGGAAATTCAATCTTGCAGAACCTCTGTAGTCTAGCACCAAAGACATTCTGGTGGAAATTGCAATGACAAATAGAGGATTGTGATATTGTTAATTCAAAATAGCCTTAGTCCATAATGGATGCTTATGTTATTTCTAGTTTAGGCTTAAAGCTGTGTATCTGGAGACTTGAACCTTTGAAAATAAGTGCAGTTTTCAGCCCTTTTAATATCTTAGATTTTTTAAATAATGTTGCTCAAGTATGTGAATGACTGGAGACACTTTGCAGGCTAAAGTCAGTTCCTGCTCACTAACTTTTTTAGGAGACCTTCTTTTCTTGAGCCAGATAACCTTTGTCTCCTGGATTGTTGATGGCATCCTAAACGGCAACATACCACTGCTGCAAGGTTATTTTTGCTCTTCAGTCCATGAAAGGTTTTGATGGACCATGAACCAGGTTGACACCTGTGACAAACATATGAAATTTCCTACATCAAGCAGAAGGAACTCTTATTTTATTCCAGTCATGCCACTTGCCCCATATGTCTGCTTCTCAATTACTTGCAGTGCTGCTTTCCTATTTCAGTGCTTACTGTGTTAGGTGCAGCCATTGGCCTGGTTGCATTTTAGCTGCAGGCTACTGCTTAACCTGGAGAAGGGGAGAATAGTGACAGCATGAGGTCTCCAAGTGGGGTTCCCCGTTTGCAGGTGCTGATCAGGAAGCAAATGGCCTTGCACTGCGGGTCTTACTGTGTGTGCCGTGGCAGCTGTGCAGTGCATCATGCCAAGTGTACCTTCTGTGAGAACCAGTGGGCTGTGAATGGGAAGCCCTAGGATGGCAGCAGGTGGGAAGAGATGCCCAGTGGGAGAGCCTCTGAGCCTTGTTAAGGACCAAGGTCAGTGGTTCTAGCTGGACAGATTCAAAAGGCTTCAAGTGCAGAAGGTACAGGGGGTCTCATTAAGCTATGTAGACACCGAAGGCAGAAACTGTTGTTAATTAGGTGCTTCTTCCTATACTTCTTATATGATGGAAATCGAGATGGATTCTCAGATTTTACATACCTCGGGTCCTGGCCAGCAGGAGACATAGCAGGCCCCAAATCTCCTTTTTGATTCCTGACAAATAGTTACAGTGTTAGCAGTCTCTTTAGAAACTGGTGCTTCACTGTGCCCCAGGAGATACAGCCTGACTGGAATACAGTTGCATTGAATAAGTAAATAAATAAATAAATATGTTGGCACTCCAGACCTCTAGACCTCTGTAGCAGCTCCATCATTTCTGTTGGGAAGAGTGTTCCCACAGTTCTTCAGGCATACTGCTGGTTTCCTGTCCACCTCTGGAGCTGGAGACCAATCTTGAAATGGTGAGTTAGGAAGATCATTCACAGGCCCAGAAGGGGCAGGGGGAGAAAGAGGCAACCACTTCTGTATGATAAATACTTGGACAATAGCAGTGCCTTTTGACATCCAAAATAGATAAGACAGGTATGAAACTACTGGAGGGGGAGATGAGTGTGATTCTTAAAAGCTTCAATTCTCTGTCACATTCATAATCTGCAGCTACCAATTTACTGATAATTGTAGCATTTGATACATAGATGTGTGTGTGTGTTTGTATCTCCTCAAGATAAAGAACAATTTTAAGTTCTTCAACATACATGCTCATGTTATATACTGTTCTCAAAATGTCTAAAGAAACAAGAATGAAGTTTAATGGTGTGAGTCTGCAAAATGCCATACGAAACTTTCAATTCTAAGTTAGGTTATAGTCACATAGAGATAGTTGAATTACAAATAACAAAATCATAAGTGACTTGCATTTCAATTACCTTAATTAGTTATTAATTTTTAAAGGAGAAATTAATTATATTGAATGCTCCACCAGTTGACTAAACACATACAAATGCATTAACATTATACAACCTATCCCTGTCCATACATTAGTCAGCACAGTTAGAGTTGGTCTGGAAACCTTTTCATTGTTTTATCTCTTCTGCTTAAAAATGATAAACACAAGTTTGAAAAAGAACCTTTTATTTTTTTATTGCTTGTAATTTTGTAATTTTTAACATCTTTCCCCTTTCACAAATACTTTCCCTTCATGTCAAAGTGAAAACTAAAGTTCTTTCCTCAATGTCTTGCAGGTGTGAGCATCAACTCCTATATAGCAAAAGGAAATTATTGAATCATCTTACTTTCTCCTACATATCTCAGACAAAAAATTAATAGATTTCAAAATAAATCTTGTTAGTTTGTTATAAATCCTGTTTGTGCCCTTAAAACAGACTAGTTCTGTTTTCCTCATTTTGGCAATTTGACACTTACAATTATCTTCGTAATAGCTTATCCTAAACATACTGTTTTCCCCTTTTTAAATTTCAGCATTATACCAAAACTAGAATCCTGCAGGTTTTTCCCATTCATATGAGAAATTGTTGAGTTAGATATTTCTTTGATGCATTGCCACTTATTCAGAATGAATATGCAACATCCTATTTCCTTGAACTGAGGAAGAATCAAACAGGGTGTTTCATAGCGTAGCGTTCAAAGCTGCTTTAAAACATCACTTACCATTAGCTTTTTTCAGGGTTATAGTCTTCATGTCACAACATATGCTTCCTTCAGTCTTCTGTCAGCTTCATATGGTGCTTGTCTTCTCCCCATCTGCTTCTCTCCCCTCACACATCTTTCTGGGGAAAAAAAAAAGTTCTGTAAAACTTGTCTGCACACACAGTTCACATTCCTTGTCAGCCATGTGCATGCCTGTGTTTTGGGCCATAATCTGTTACCAGCTCTTGTCTCAGCTGCTTGGTTTAATTGGATATCCCAACTTTTCAAAAACTTTTACTCAAGAATACTGTACATAACAACTCTGTCTTACAGTTACTATAGGTTTAAGGCAATCTAGGGCAATGCAAGGAATTCTGAGTTCCAATGTGTGTTCTAAATCTAAATATTAAATACTTGTCATAGATATTTTCACATGAACAGTTTTGATATACACAGGAGGGTTACCATAATGAGAAAAATGACATTTAAAAATGAGACTTGGTTCTCTTGCTGTCCATGATTTGATAAAGGAGGTTCCACCTACATTAAAGCAGCTTTATCAAATAGCAAGTATACAGGGGCTTTTTCTGTTCAAATCCGTCTTTGGATAAACTAGACACCCATAACAAATTAATCATTCATGGTGGAGGGCAGAGCTGTCAGTCTCATTCTGTGGTGAAGACCAAATTCGGCTAGGGAGACAGGCTGGAAATAAAAAGTTTCTTGCCAGACAGCTAGTTTTGCCTCTCACTACAGCATGTGCTTCTGCAGAGGCTGAGATCCGCTGGGGGCCAGGGAGGGAGAGCATAAGGAGCGGAGCTCCCCTTTTGTGAGTCTGTGGGGCTTGGCAGTTAAATAAGTTGATTCTGGGATGACAATGCTTCTAAACCAAATGTTTCCAGTTTACAAGGGATACCAGAATGCAAGAATTTAGTAAGAAGGACTTTCCCTTACAGCCAGCCCTTGTCATGCTCTGACTCCATCTCTATACTAGCTGCTGTCTTAGAAAGTTCAGACACAGAACCTATCCTGTCCCCCACTGCAAATCAGCTTCATCTGATTTAGCTATTCATTCATTTCTGGGTCATTTTAACTGCTAGACATAAATTAAAAAATGAGCTTTAAAACAATGGAAAAGAGCCTGTCTTACTGGATCCGGAAGTGTGCTTGACATGCCTGTTGTTAGAGGGCCTGTTAAGGTGCTGCATTTTTCTACATACTCTGTAAGAACTGTGAATTTTTGTACGTTTCTAGAATTAGTAGAATCTATTTTTGTTTGCAAAATAGATCCTTCCAGATAGATCTGATGGAACTGCACATTTTTCAGCTCAGTTATTAGCTATCTTGACTACAAGTTCCAAATAGTTTGTTTGAGATGATTTCATCACAACCAGACATTGTGGAAATGCTTTTCTGCCTTCTGTTGTTTTTACTTAACTGAGCTACTTGAGATCAGTAAATGTGTCATTATTATTATTTACATTTTAGGTCCAGTATTAGTCATCCTTCTGTAGCAGGATTTAAACATAAATGTGGGACTGTCTTCCTAATCTGTTACCTTTTTTGTATTATTTTACTATTTCTATCCCCTTCTTATCTTTTTCACTATGCTTTCAACTTTGTGCTGCTCCTGCTGCTCTGCACTCATTATAGTACATCCGCTACCACTGTGTACCCTCTTCCTTCCTCCTTCCCTGATTGCTTACTCCTGTGGTGGAAGGCAGAAACTAGTTGAAGGAGCTCTTGATAATGGTGCCATGGCATTTGGAAGCACCATGTAAAAAGGGAGCTAGAAGAATTCTGTATCCTTTTCTAATAACAGGAAGTTAGGTGTGGGATGCTGTTTGCAGCATAGAGATACCTGCCGAGAAAGCACTATTGTATAACCAGGAATGGGCTCTACAAGTGAGTGTACAGTGTGCTGACATGAGATTTATTCAGTTCCCTGTGTTTGAGCAGGGTTACTCAGTTGTTTTGAAGCATGTTGCTGTTCACTGTGGATTTTTTCCCACAACTGGAAGAAACCTGAGAATAAAATATTTTCGTTGGAAAGAGGTAGTATTTTCCAATGCTGGGAAATGCATGGCACTCAGGGAGAACTTGTTCAACTCAGTGGAAAGACTTGTTTATCTCTAGGAAGTACAGTACATTGTATTTCATATTAAAGAAGGAAGGCTTCTACATTTTCTTTCACATTATTACTTCTGCAGTAAGAGAATTAATTTTTCTTGGTTTTTTTCACTTCTCTTAAATATGTTCTCTCTTTCCACCTAATTTTTTTTCCCCTTTTTCTTCATGGCAAACACGAACAGGAAAGATTTGCCAGTACTGTTTTTCTTTAAGCTTTAGAAACAGCAGAGCTCCAGATGTTGGCAGGGTCTTTAACTGGAACAACAATCAGAATACATATCCAAATTGCTTACAGTCAACTCACTGTACATGTTTTTGTATTGTAGCAATAACAAGGGAATTTTAAAATATACCTAAATTGAGAGAAAGGCCAGCCTTAGCAAACTAAAAGGGACTTCTGTTCCTTCATAAATCTATCCATAAAGCTATCATGTTCAGCAGCCATTCAGCTTCCAAGATGCCAGTCATAAGGACAGCCATAATGGTTCAAGACTAGCAGTACATGTAACCTGTCTTCAGCTGTAAGTGAATCTAAAGAAATGAAAAGATAGGACAAGTAGACATGATAGGTCCATCTGATACTCAGACTCCTTGAATTTTCAACTCAGGATTTCCAGAGGAATCTCAGTTTCAGTCAGTCCAATTTTAAATTTTCCACATCTCAGTAGGCCTTCAAAATCCAGCTGCCTTTCTTCATGTTTTCCTCCTGAATCCTGCAGTGTAAACAGCCTCTGAAGGGGTATCAGTAGACTGGACTAACAGTTGCTGGTATTGGACGGACATCTGTGCTCCTTCTTTCACTGACTCCTATTTGGGTAGAGGTAGAAACTTATTAGGGAGATAACACTTCCCTTACATGATTCTTATTTTTTCTCCTGTGTCTATCTAGCAATACATGTGCAGTATAGCACTGGATTTCCCATCTTCTCTATATGTAAGAATAAAAAGCAAAGAAAAAAAATTAACAAAAGCCACAGAAGATTCTGAAAGAGTAGGTTTTATGTTCCTAAGGAGGCTTTTTTTCTCAGAAATTAAAATCCTTTGATTTATTCTTTATTTTGTGCCATAAAATAGGTGAGAAACATCATATTTTTAACTTAGAGTGTGCTGTTGTAGTACCATTACACTCCAAGATTCTTTCCCATGTCATACTTCAAGTAGATTACAGATGATGAATGCAAAGCTGTAGAAAATGTTGGGGTTTTTTCCTAGGAGAACATCTGTAATGTTTTGTCAGACTTCTCAGACATTTTTGTTAGAAACATCAGAAATGCAAAATTTAACCAGAAGTGAAAACCCAGTGGAGCCATTTTGATTCCCCTCCTCTCAAAACCTTAATGTGTCTTGCATTTTTTTATTCAAAACACATTTATGTCCAACTGTATGTTTGTAAAATAATTTGAGATATTCAGAGCAGGATCTGAAAAGAAATTGAAGATTAAATCCTCCTCGA
Organism: Psittacus erithacus; assembly: GCA_009867235.2. Lineage (NCBI taxonomy): Eukaryota > Metazoa > Chordata > Aves > Psittaciformes > Psittacidae > Psittacus > Psittacus erithacus. The sequence goes on from WYDI02015526.1 coordinate 23,429, forward strand.
GCACTGACTGTGGTAGGCATAGTCTGGTACATCCATGTTACATGCTTTGCATCCTCCTTTCTTTGAAGGGAGGAGAGTGGAATTCTGCAAATGCCTTGGAAAACTCATTCTATGTCTTTGATAGTTTTAATGTTGAATTTTCATTTGCATTATAGGATCATTTTCTTTGCTACAAATTAGGTTTATTATACCTGGTTTTAAACCTAACCTTTCTCAAAGGCTTTGGAAGCTCTTACTGTCCTTTCAATGTTCCTTCACTGGTTCAGTTATCTGTATAATGTTGGTGTCTTGCTGTAGATTCCCTCAATTTGCCTACATCTTCCTTAGAAAGAGGTATTCCAATCTGGGCCCTTGATTGCCGATGATGCCTCAACAATGCACAACTCTACTTAAGGTTGTTTCACACTGTATCTTAACTGCCTAAAATGAGATTGTAGGCTCTGTCAGGACTTCCTAGAACCACTCTGCAGCCTCGTACTCCTACTAATTGGCAATCACTTGCTGCTTTATATCTGTGCTTCTAATTATTTTAAGACTGGTGTCTGTCTCATTCATCTTAGAGTGTAGAATTTTTAAAGTAATTTTGAATTATTATTCTCCCACACTATACTTACAATTCTTTGTTGTTGCGTCAGGTCTTTTTGTGGATTTTCTCTGATTCTTCATCAGAGTTGGTAATGAAATGTTTAATACAGCAGAATTCAGAAAACAACCCATATGGATCTCCCACTTAAAAAACGTTCCCAATCTGGTCATGAACCTTTGATATATGCTATAAAACCCCAGGGTTTAACTGTTCATGTATTCATTTATCATATTATTACATATTTTTCTTAGTCTATGCGAACAGTGAGTACTGTTGTGTTAAAAGATCACTATTCTGATTATGCCATGGATGAATGAATAAATAAATAAAATGGCAAAGGTGTACAGGAAATTATTTGTTCTTAATAAACCCATCTTAGTAATTTCAAATTAATCAGCTGATTGATAAATTCTTCTAGTATCCTTGTATACATCAAAGTTAAAGATTAGATTATAATGCATTTAGTATGTTTTTCGCCTTTTAAGACCACATAACATTATTTTCCAGTCATCTGGAATCACACGTATCCTCATAAATTTTCAGGGAAATGCTAAATAAATGATCAGGGATTGCCCTGTCCTCTTCCTCTTTTTTTCTTCTTACATTTCCTTTTTGATTATGTGAATTTATGAGAGAGCTCCTGATTACAACCGCACTGGTATTTTTAGTATGCTTTATCTTCCTTCCACATCAGAATTTTTTGGTGTTGTGTATGTAATTTCAGTTTTAGATATCGTGGAAAATTTATTTTAGCAGAGGCTTATCCACCGATTTCCCGAAATTTTCTAAGTTTGGGGGATTTAAACTTAGTTGTTCTGTAGCTTTAACATTTTTCCTTGGAAATAGGAATTCTTTGTTTCAGGGATTGTTTTAATTCAAAATATATTTCTTTTTAAAAATTTCTTTTAACTAGTCAGAATCAAATCTAAAATGCCAGCCTTTAACTTCAGCTACTTTTTCAACCTGTACCTTTGTACACAAAACATACATCTTTTTGTAATTTCTTTTTTCTATAAGTTCGTTTTAATAAATGATCCCTTTACCACTGACTTAGGTCTTTTCTCATTGAGTTGCTTTGAAAAATTAAAATATCTCATGTCTTCATCCTCTTTCAGAGGTGATGGTAGAGATTTTTTTCTGTTATATCTCAAAGTGCAGTGCTACCTTTTTTTTTCTTCTTTTAGCATTACCCAGACTTCCAATAAATATTTCATACCTGTTTTTGAACTTCAGAGGAAGTAAACTATTATGTGCTAAAGAAAAAGTACTTCTTTCTTGGTTTTCACAGGAGCAAGCACTGATTTCTCTTGGCAAGCCTCTGTAATGCTGGCCAAAGTTTTATCTTCTGGATGCTAAGATTTTCTAGTTCCTGTATGTCCCATTCCTCCCCCCTCCCCACCCCGTGACCCCCATTACAATGTGTAATCAGCTAAGATATGTTATAGGATGATCCATTTTTCTTGTCTTCTCAGCTGTTGTTTTTTTCTCCTCTTGGTCTTCCCTCAAGGGAAAAAAAAAGAGCAAAAAGCAAACAACAAAACAAAAAACCCCAAGCAAACAATCTTCAAGATGACTTTTTCCCTGGTTTTGCTTGTCCGTAGTACAACATCCTCCTTCACACTAGTTTAGAGCTTTCCTAAGTCAATGCATAAATCATACAGGTCATCTGATGCTAAAAAGAAAATCTTTTCTCTCTGCATGTCTCTGCATAGCAGGTTTTTGTTTCAGTTCATAGTCCCATATTTGAGGAAATCAAAGCTCTCCTTTCCACTGTCCTTATAATCTGCAGCCTTCATCTATCCATATCTTAACCATCAAACAGAAATACTTTGTGCTTCTGCCTATTTCACTTTATCTTCCCTCATTCTGCAGTAATTCTTAATCTGCTTGGAGTCATATCTTGGAGTATTATTGCAGGGGAGTGATAGGCAAGTGCATGTGTAACTGCTGCTCCCAGGTGACACATAAGAGGTCATGTTTTCTGGACACAGAGGCCAGCAACGAGAGCCTTGTCCCTTCCTTCTAACCTCAATATAGCTTAGCAGGAGAATTCCTTGGGTGGTGTTGCTGTATGCATTTTGTTAACATAGTCTGTATGTTCACAGATACTAAGCGCTGAATATTATCTTTAGACAATTCACTTTTCTCTTTTCTGAAAAATATTACCAGCAGACATTTATCTTTTAATTTATCATTTCTGGGCTTTTTTTGTTTTGTTTAAAAGAGTGAAAAAATAAGTTTGCACAGGTTTATTTTGGCTGATTCAGGAACACCATCTCTGTTATAGACTTCCCATGGCTTAAATGACATTGCTGTGCTTGATTATACTGCTTTCCTCATTGATAAAATAGATGTGGTAATTCACAGTGCACTTAAAAAGAGTAATTAAATCATTCAAGTGTATATTGAAAGTACTATATAGATTTAGTTTTATTATCTTTTTTCATGTCTTGTATAGATTTGGAACATTTGTTATTATAGTATTTACTTTTTTCTATATAAACAAGTTTTTTCTTAACCTGTAAGCTCTGGAATTTTTCAGCAGTAATACCTGTTCACATAAAGGTTTAATATTTATATGAATTTCTTGTACACTTATAGACATAAAATATCTGATGGTGACAGATTGTGAGCTTCTCCCAATATTTGTGCTCCCCAGTATATTGATATCTGTTGTCAATAATACAGGCTGTTGTTTAGGTTATAAAACTCCCTTGCTCAAGTGTTATATTTTGAAGTCATCTGTCATGGATGTGTTGTAGAGATAGGAGTTTATTTATGTTTATGGCATTTTAAGTGACTCAGTAAGACCCTTTAGAATATACAGAAAAGGCTTGTCTAATGACATGACTGCTCACTTAATCCTGTAACCTTGACATAATAGTATGCCCATAAAGCTCCCTTCTCATAAAGCAGATGAACATCACTGTCTAATGATTGTTTCAGCTTCAGGAATATACTGCCTTATGCCGTAAGTATTTCTTAAACATTCAGTAGCATTGAAATAGCTTTTTAAAACCCAATAATGTAGTGAACTATCCAATTGCCTAGGTTATTAGAAAATCCACAAAAAAAAATGCATAAACCGCATGTACTGTGGTTCAGACATATGTACATGCTGTTCAATTTAGGAATTTTAACCACCGTTTTAAAAAATATTCTGTATACAAAATGCCAATGGACTAAAATTAAAATGAAGCTATTTCTTAAAATTCAAATGTAATTATTTTTCAAATTCCCATTGTCTTTTTTCTTCTTTCCTGATAACAAATTATATTTACTGGGTTGAATGCTTTTTGGTTTTATTACAGACACAGTCTTCATGTGTAAGAAATTTCTTTTGATGATTTACTAGAAGTTATGTTTGCACTAATGGTAGGAAGCAATAAAAACATACATAAAGAGGAAGCTAAATTCAACATCTCTTTGGCCTAATTTAGAAATACTACTGAAGCCTTTGGGATACTTTGTCATAAGAGAGTCTTCATTTTTATGCATAATGTATCTTGTGCTATGTGGAAACATGGAGAAAAGTAAAGCATGATATATTTGCCTCATGGTGAGTGCAAGTCCTGTTACTATTTAAAAAATGTTCGTTTTTAAATTTTTCAATGGCATTCAAGTTTCCAATTTCTGCTAGCTAATAATGCATTATTTTCACTCACATAGTAGTCTTTTACACTAAATAGTGCCCCAGCCTCTGGAATAAAAGTGATGGTTTCAAAGTTGATGACAGCTTAATAGTAGAGGAAATTTATGTAGTGAAATTCAGACAGTGTTTTCAGTGGTAGAGTTTCATACTGAACTGTTGAGCTAAAATTCTATGAAAATTGATTGAGTGAAACCTGTCAGGAAAGAAGAGCAGCCAGGAGCAGGAGCAGGATGTGATATATGTTCACCAGAGCAAAGTAGCAGCATCTCCTATTCTTTCTGATTTAATCTCAATTAAGTACCACTGAGAAGCATAAGAAAAAAAAAAAACCAAAACATAACAAAACAACACCTACCACATTATTTGGCTAAATGCTAGGTAAGGTTATATAAGAATAAAATAGTTTCTTTTGAAACTTCCCATTTGAGATCATCACAAATTGTTAATGAAGATCTCTTTATACTCTCTCAGGACCCAGACAGACAAACATTTTAATTGTTCCCCAAGTATTTATTGCTTTTAATTTTTAACTGACTTGGAATTAAAAATTTAAAAAAAAACAGTGACTGAAAACTTGTGGGAATGGCCAGCAATTTCTCTAATTATGGCCTCAATGAAAGCTGTACTGTCTGTTAAATCTTAACAAAGAAAGTGTTACAAAGGTTTGAGGCCTGATGGAATAAAACTGAAGTATTAAAATTAGTATGAAAGATTGAAATTTATGTACAATTCAGTAGTGTTAGAGGAATAATACAAATTGTCATTCAAAACAAGGAAATTACTTTTTATATACATACTATGTTTTTCCATTAGTGTAAATGGTCCTTTAGCTTATCAAATATACTTGGGCTTAGTTTTTGACTTTTTTTTTTTGGCTGATACTGCATATATTGCTGCTCTTGTTTGTTGATTAATGTATTATCTTCCTTGGAAAGAAACAGACATGTTTCATTCTGAATGGACAGCCAGTTGAAGTTGAGGCCAAGTACGTAACTTTTTCTGGTGTCTGTGTTGCAGAAACTAAATCTACAGGTCATATGTTGGGTTCTGGCTATGGTATTCACTGTGTATCTGGATCATTTGATAATCTGTAGCTGAGCTATGGAAGATTGTTCCCAATTATGCACAAAGTTCTAAATAGTCTTTTGGACACCACTGTTTTTTAAACAGAGACTTTTTTTTAGAAATATCCTATTCTGAAAGTACTAAAATAGCTCCTTTATTTCAGTGACACACTGACAAATTACTAAGGGTGGCTCTCTTAATGCGATATTTATTTGGAGGGTTCCACTTCTTTAAAACTAATCAACAAAACTGTGATTTGCGTACACCAAAACAAAAACCCCTTGTACTTCTAAATTCTTGTTCTCTGGTATTAGGATTAAGAAAAAATTAATTTCTCATAATTCCCACAGTAAGGTTGCAATGCCACTGTTTTCCAAAAGACATACATTCTGTAGGAAAAATATGTATTGTAAAAATTAAAAGGCCACAATGGACATTTTCATATATGATAACTTCTACAGATTCCTATTGTCATTCATGGTTTCCAGAGCATTCGTAAGATAGACTCATAGAATCATAGAATAGTTAGGGTTCGAAAGGGCCTTAAGATCATGTAGTTCCAATCCCTGTGCCACGGACAGGGACACCTCACACTAAACCATGCCACCCAAGGCTCTGTGCAGCCTGGCCTTGAACACCGCCAGGGTTGAAGCATTCACAACTTCCTTAGGCAGCCCATTCCAGTGCCTCATCACCCTCACTGTAAAGAACTTCCTCCTTATATCTAATCTAAACTTCTCCTGTTTAAATTTGAATCCCTTGCCCCTTGTCCTACCACTACAATCCCTAATGAAGAGTCCCTTCCCAGCATCCCTGTAGATGTTAAATCACAAGCCTGTTTTGAGGTAGCTTTTAGTGAATTGGAATTCCTGGCTGTGGAATTCTTGGGTTCTCCATTGGCTCTAGTACTCAGAAGTTTTTCTTGTTTTTCTCCCCATACCAGTTGGTATTACCAGTTGTAAAGGCAAGATGCATACTCTCTGCTGGTACTTTTTCAACCCCATTATAAATTCGTAGCCAATATCATTGCAGGCATTAGAGCAGCACAAAGGTCAGTGAACGATATAATTGGCATAAATACAACTGGGTGATGGTATCAGTTCCAGAAAACTGAAGTTAACTTGGACACCTAAAGCAAATAAACTAAAGTAGGGAGAGGAAGATCTTCATACTACCTGACAGTGTCTGACAGAAACTGTTGTAGGGATGACTGAAGAATCATTTTATAAAAGCTTTGAGTTTAGACCTGGCAGACAACCACATTTGGACGAATCTGGAAGCCAATGGTCCTTAGTTCCCAGTTTTTATTTTCATGTCTAGCATCAACAGTGAAACTATGAAGTATCAGTCAAGCATTTGTGTTACTTTTTGAGCTCCCTGAATTTTCGATTGGTAGCACCTTTTTTAATTATTTTGGTAGCAGAAAAGGAATGAATCTTCTTTCCTTAACCATGCTCACCAGTCTTCACTTTGTTCTCCTGATAATAAAGGACGATTAACAACAAAGTGGAAAAGTTCTACTAGTCCAACATCAGCGGAGAAGCAATAAAGTTGAAGTCCCTTATGAGCTGGAATAATTTTTGGGAATTCCAGGAAGGACTAATTTCCTTAATGTGAATTCTAAATTCACATATGTCTTCATAAATAAATTAAGGCATATGTGAAGATACGTCTTCACATTTTACCGTTTGCATCAAGAAGGAGCAAAATTCTCAGTGTCGTTTCCTGAATTTATGAAGTAGGGAAAGATTGCTGATATATTCCAGTATTTGCTCTGTATTTACATAACAGCTTCCTTTCCTTTTCTTTTTTAAACAGTAATGAAGGAGGGATGTGGTTTACAAGATTTATAGGGTCTGTGGTCCCTTCCTCAGTTTCTCCCTAATCACAGTTGTCAGTGCAATTCAATTTAGAGCCAAATATGTGCCTCCATTTTCAGTACCTAGGCATTGCCTACCTTCTGAAACTTTCCTGTAGAGTTGAATCAAAGCGTTTTTAAATGACACAGTATTCTGTGACTCAGTAGTGTTTATAGTATATTGAAAACAAGGGAATTTAACATGCATAATTTGTCTGCCTATTTCATGTATAGAGATTGGGAATTAAGATGTAAATGTATTGTAAAATGCTAGTTTTTCTGTGTACTGCATGAAGTGATTGTGTTCATGTATGCGTTTCTACCACAACATGACTTAAGTCAGAAAGTATAGTTTTTGATATTTTCTTCAGCACTGTTACTTAATTATTCTTAGTTTTGTGGTTTAATTATTTATTTGCATGTTCAGTCTTAAAAATTATATGCTTGGACATACTTCTTAAGCAACTGAGTAATGCAGGAATATTTTGCATGTGATTTTGCGGGTGGGTGACAGTTGTTTTTTCCATGGGTCAAGAAAGCAATAGAAGTGAAAAAATGATGTGTTATTTCCATGATCTAAATGTTCTGCAGCAGTAGCAGCAGCTGAGCAGCACACTGTTATTCAATGCTACATTAACTTTTCCATTAATGCTGGTGCTGTGAAATATGAAGCCCTTAAGCATTGTGAAGTTGCTGCCTGATTTTTGTTCCTTTACATGGCTGCTGTATATTTGCATGTTACAACCATTATATAGATAATCACCACCATTACTTTTTAGAAGGTCATTTTCTTCTTGTTCTGAATACAGTTAAGTACAGAAAAGCCTTAATAGAAGAAAGGTTCTTTAAACATATTTGATACAAATGCTTTAATTTTACTTGTTTGCTGCTGTGGTTTTATGATAGCAGCTCAAGTGTCAACAAGATATTTTGCTTCTGTTTTTTTCTTTCTTTCTTCATTAAATAGAAACTAAAGCCAAAGATAAGCCAAGAAAGCAAACTAGGGACCATGAGAACTAGAGACATAATTTTTTTCCCTAAAAAAAGCCCAACCAACCAAAACCAACAACAAACCAAAACAACCCAGCCCTGTTAGGGAGGAATTATTTTTCAATAATTATTAGATTTTATATTACACCAAGAAAAATTTTTATTATGTGATAAGCATAATTACATTTTCAAAATACTAATTTTTTAAAGAACTGCATAATATATGGAGATTGGAATTGCAGTTATTCAATTTTTTGTAGTTTATAAATCTTTATTGAAAATACACATTTTTATGGGACTAGTGGATTTAACAAGTGCCATGAACAAATCAGAACAGCAATTCATGGCACTTCTGACCAAGACATACCAAGCTTTCCACCCACTCTCCCCTCCAGAATTCATAATACAGTTCATATGGGAAAGCAAGATTCTTTTTTCAACTCTGAATGCAGTCACTTTATGTTCTAAATAATGAAATTAGAATCTTGGTGTGCCAATCATTTCAGTCTATCTATCTGCCTGGTTTTCCCCATCTGTAATATGTGAATTATGGTACTTCTCTAAAAGGGTGATTTGAGGTCTGGTGATGGAAAAAAAGCCCTGAAAATAGAGCTTAATTATCATCTTATTTCAAGAGAACTGTTTTAAATATTTAGTGCTGCTTTGCTTTATTTTTAAACATATTTTACTTGTATAGCTCTTCAATGAGTTTTTGCAATGCCTCATATTCACTGTGTTCACTTTTGATGGCTAAAATCATCAGCATCTGAATCAACATCAACATCTGAATAATAACAGGATGAGTTTGCATGATAGCTCATATAGAGTCCTTTCTAGCTGCATATAGCCATTGTCATTGCACTTAAAATTTGATTCTGGCATTTTTGTAACAGGATGAAAAGGCACATCTGATTTGACTATCAATTCTTTACTTCTGTATTCAGTTGAATTGGTTTGTTTCTTTTCTTTGATTTTCTCTCATACCTGTCTACCTGTCTATCCTACAGAATTTTTGTGATACTTTTTTTTTTTAATTTCACATATTTTGATGATATTATTTGATTTCAGGTACATCTGGAAAGATGAATTTAATATCCAGATTGTAGAAATAACATTCTGTGTTCTTTAAACAGACAGACTGGTCATATTGAGCCCTAAGTCTGCAAAGAAATTCTACCCTGGTTTCATGACATTCCATTTACAGGAAAGTTTAGCATTTATTATAATCTTTCTAATATTATTGCTTTTATTTTAGGAATTCCACTTATGTAGTATCTATGTTAATAATTTAGGAAATTTTCACAATCCTGTTTAGTAATCACTAATCTGAATGGCGTTATGTTACCAGCACCTGTTCTGAGTGTGCTCTTACTAATCTAAACCCTCTTGGGTGTTGCTTGAATCTCATCCTTGTGTCCTTCCAACACAGGATTATGGTTTTTCTCATTTATTTTTTATATGCTGCTGAAAAAAATTCTTACACTTTTATGCAGAGTGTATTTCATCCTAAAACCTATTCAGTGTCTTTTCTGTGCTGATGCCCTGGCTGGATAGTGTATCTGTACTTACCAACAGCAGTGTAGAACTCAGAAATGTTCATGGTCCTGTTTATGCAGCTCAAAACGGGCTTTCTAGAAATTGAAAAGAAGGGGGGGGTGAAGGAAATCCTTGGTTCAAACTTGTAAATTATTTTTTAAGCTTATTTTTATTACTAGTAATTGAATAAGATACTTGGGATTGCTGAAATACTTCGTAACAAGAAAAGCTGTACAATTAAAATTTTTCTTACAATTTTTTTAACTAATCAGTACTTAGTTTTAATGGGCTGTCACAAAAATGAATAACTGTATATGAGTAAAGTAACATAAAAACATAGCATGTTTTGAATACGGAGGAACAACAGAGCTCTTACATAACACAAAAAGCAGATTAGAAAAGCCTAAAATGGGTAAAACCCTGTGTGGTTGTGGAAATAGTATCATTGTGTAGAGGACAAAGATTTGTTTGATAAATCTGCTGTTTCTGCTATCAAATTTGCCTTTTTTTTTTTTTTTACCTGAAAAGGAAAAAAATCCTCCTCCAGAAGCATTAGGTGCTTCTAGGCTTGGGAAACAGCTTAGAGTACAAATTTAATATTCACTGTAACTGAATGTTTTAATATGAAGCTCTAGTTTTAACTCCTGTTCATGAAAAGAATCTCAAAACACTTGATCAAAAAGCTAAGAGAAGTTTTATGATCTTTCTTGATGTGAAATCAGTTAAAGGATTAGCAGTGTAAGTCAGACACTGAAATGCAAAGGCAAAAATATGTTACTCAAAATACCATTTTAGCAGTGATTAGCTATTATCTGGAAAAATAGATTTCATTTCACTCAGTGGAACACTATATTTTTTTGAGAATCAAAGTTTACAAAATAAATTTCAATATTTTTTAGCATGGCATGTGATGAATGTTCTCCCACAGAGGTTATATCAGAAAATCTATAATTGTAAAATTGAAACAGTATAGGTTTGTATTGATCCATGTGGCTAAATCAAAATGAAAGGCTTAGTAACAGCTTTCTTAGACAGCCTGCTAGCCAGTAATGGCAAACTATCAATTTTAGCTTTCCACTGATAAATCAGCTTGGAAATTGGATGTCAAATTTTTTTTTTGACTGAAGTAGTGATTTTTTGTCTGCTCTCTAACCTTTCTTGATGTGTTTGATTGGTTTATAAGACTAAGCTCTGCCTTTTCAAAAGCAGTTGTCAAAACTGACATTTAGATACATTTTGAAACAAAACCTAAACTCTTAAAGCTTACTTTTGTCCACTAGCTACCTTGCTGGTTATTCTATGTGTGCACCTCTGTGTAAACAAACATGAATATATGTTTAATACTGAAAACGGCATTGGTTTAATACCTAATGTTTCTCGCTCTTCTGATCCATGGAGTTCACACAGGTCAGGTCTTCAAATGCAGCTTTTAGAAACTAATGCTCCAGAAACTATTTTAGCTTTCAGTGGGTAGGAAGATTGATTTTTCTTTAATTGACTGATTTTCTTTTTTTATTTTGTATTAAGTGAGACTTTATGAAGTGATTACATCAGTTTCAACTGCAGGTTGCAACATGTCCTGCAAACTTGCATGTTTGCTTATTGTTTTAAATGATAAAGGAAAAAATATATATTTGCTTTTACTTAGAAAATAGATAGCAAAATCCTTTGTAGTGGTGGAAGGAAACCCTTTAATCTGGGTCAAATGCAGTAGTTTTTAGTGACAGTTGACAATGCCGTCCCTTCATGTCTGTACCACAGAATAGAAGTTAGCTCGAGTGGGTATTGATTGTGAAGTTTGCTGTTGTATAATTACTTTCTGGCTGTAGAAAAATGTGGTATGTATTGATCTGGATAGAAGCATTTGACTAGCAGTTTCCCTTGGCTAGCAGTGAGTGTCATCTTTCAGCCATGATAAATGGTAACACTATGGGTCAGCATAATTACTTGGTGGTGAAATGAACCTCCTGTACCCTCTCCCTCTCACCAAGGAGCCACCATAATCATTTTTATCTGAAAGCCATGATTTGCTGAACTAACCAGCCTTTTAATAAAGTCTTTTCCTTCCTCCCCACAGTATACACATGCTTTAATTGTGGCGCTGTACTATTATTTTAAAAACCAAACTGTTCTGAATTCACAAGTAGTATTATTTTTTTTTTCTCTAACCGCTGTCAATTGATCTGCAGCAGGCCAGCTCCTGCAACAGTCTTTTAATCTCTATATTTAGTGTTTATGTAGAAAAAGAAGAAAGATTAAGGTATTTGTAGTTTTGACACGTTTCTTTTTAAGTCTTGGATCAAACATTATTAAGGCACTGGTAAATTATTAGTGTAGTGCAATGAAAACTGATGTATGAATTTATTATCGGTAGCCCTTTAGTTCTATAGAGTTAATGTGCGTTCTGGATATGCTGTCTTTTGAGAAAAGGTGAGGATATCTTTTCACAATATACTACTAGAATAGTTTCATTTATAATTATTTTGACACATTTAACAGTTTAAAATGTAGTATTTTTTTTTTAAATGGTAGCCACTCTTCTGTTCACATGTACATCTAATAGGTAACAAATGTTATCAGAAATTGTCTTTACTGCTAGAACAAAAAACTATGATGATTTGTATTGTTTGGCACCTTTTTAATGGGGAGTTTTCAATTTGTTATCGGCATTTCATTAAAACTTCGTAGCATGTTGTTGAAAATGGATTTGTGTTTACTTGCCAGTAGTGTAATATGGCCCTGGGGTAATGACTTTTTGTTAAGTAATGTTAGTTAAAGAAAATCTGGCAATAGTTTTAGATCATTTTAAGACAGCTGTGAAGGGTTTGGATAAAGGTCATTTTCAATGATTGTGCTTAGTTAAATAAATGTGAAGGGTTTCACAATGGGAATCTTGCTTTTCAGTATGCTGTCATAAATTTCCCTCTAGCACATCTGGGAATACGAAGTAAAATGTAGTTGTTTCTGCCTTGAAGGCAATGTATTTTATATTTTCTTTGCTTTGTTTGTTTTCCCCTTATAATGCTGTTTATTCACATAACTAGAGTTCAGAGGTTTTACTTTGTCATAAATTAAATCTTCTGTTCTCTGACAGGTTTTAGGACCTGCTGGATATAATTTTTAAATGGTTATAACTGGAAGACTTTTTCTGAGGTTTAGTCATTAAAAGTGTTGAATTTTCTGACAACTCAGCCTCTATTTTGACCCTGGTTCATTGCTTGCTCTCTCCCTTGGCCACAGCTGGCCTCTTGCTGTTCACAGCTGAAAAGTGAAATCAATGCTGGGTCTAACAAAATGCAGATGAAAGCCATTCTGATCATATATAGTCATTTCCCGTAATTTTATCAGCCTTCATTTTCTTAAATGATCTCTGGAAAGCATTGTTTGTTCATGTGAATACAATATCAAATTTGTGATAAAATGTCCTGTCTTTCTGAAAAGTAATCCTTTTTTAAGCGTTAATAGTGATATGCAGCTGACATTGCCATAGCATCACTTTTTAAAATACCAGTCTGCTCCTTCCCCTGTTCCCTCCTGAAGGGAAGCACCAAGTATTAAAGCCCATCAAAAAGCTGCTGGCTGAATCCTGCCAGCTTTGAGCCTTTGGAATCTTGCAAATTGAGGGTTTATGTTCTACATGGCTCAGAGCTGGAAAGTAAGGACTCTTACCATGTGTCAGTCCATGTTGCCATTGATCTCTTATCCTTTTTATTTGAGCAAGATTGGTAGGAAAGCTATGTTGCAGTAAAGGGTGGCAGCTTATGATGTAGCTTAATGCTGCAAAGGTCACAGAACTACAATGAGTTTGATGGAAAACAGCCTTTCTCCTTATTTTAAATGGTTCCTACTTTGATTATAGGCATTTATTATAATTATCAAGCGATTAGTCTGTTGTTATAGAATTCTTGTAATGGAACCATTTAAAAGGAATACAATGGCAGTTTATTGGATTTTGCAAAGGAAAAGAGAACAGATAAAGTGGTGGTTTTTTAAATGGTTCAACTGCTGCCCTAAGTGTTCTGATTTTTTCTTTTGTTTAATTTCACTTTCTTTTTGATTCACAGTTTGCAGTTACATATTGAACAAGTCCCTTTTTTCAAATTTTGAAGGTGTTTTATGTGTAACATTTTCATTGCAGTCTAACCCTATGGAATTTAGTTGTTAAAGACATTCCTTTCATAAATGATCTTAAACAATACATATCATACAATGTGTACTGCCTTACACAGCTTAAGATTTTACTAATGTTTCCATTTAAAAAATGGCAAAAAAAAGTATTGTTGATCAAAAATAACATATAAAAGAAGTTGTGTATTGCATATTTCATCAGTTAAAGTGCAGCTAGGGTGATTTCTCTTTCATATTAGCAAAGTACCATAATATTGATGAAGCTTGGTGATTTTCTGTCATGATTATATTAATTTTCCCTACTTAACAGTGTACGGTGGTGTTTACTGCACTTACTCCAAACAAATAAATGTTAAGACTATATATCAGTTATCTTATTCAAGTGTTGTAGAATACTGTTTGTGACCTGGCAATAAATGTAAGTACTAGATGGCATTTTTTTAAATTAAAAGCTCATAAATTTAGATGGTTTTATACTAGATACTAGTTTATATTTCAAGACCAGTGGATTCCACAGTATGTGTGCATCTTATCGATTGTATGAACACCTTCAATGGTTTGGGCCAAATCTACATTCTTCTAAAGAATAATTACAGAGCCTATATCCTCCTGCTGGGAACATGCTGTTCTATGCTTGATATCTGAGCAATGGCATGAGTTACTTAGTACTGCTGCTAACCTGGGGAAGAAAGGTTAATTGCCTGAAACTTGGTTGACATGGGGCTATTTTGATGGCGCTGGGGAATCAGCCCCAAAACAACAGTAGAAAATGATAAAATAGCAAACTACAAGAATCAGGTTACAAGTCTGCTACTCGAGTGTCTGTTGGCTGCCAGCAGAGGAGGCCTAGGGAGGAGAGTATAGTATTTCCCTAGTTGACTTTATCATGATACTCCCCCAGCATATCCTCACAGCTTTCAGCAAATTGTAGCTCTGAGACTTCCTGAGCCTGAGGTGATATCCTTGAATTTAATAACTTTTGGTAGTTTTATTTTTCCCTCTACAAAAGGAAATGTCTAATCCCTTTAAGAACTCATGTAAAATTTTGCTGTCCATGATATGGCATAGTATTGAGTTCCACACCTTGACTGTGTTCTGTGAGAAATTCACACAAAGTGCGCTTTCATTGTTTTGAACTTGTTGTTTGATGACTATACGTTCTCCCTAGGTCTACTTATCAGTGTGTCCTTGTTGCCAATTCACCATCTTAGTGCCATTCATATTAAAGATCACTATCATATCCCTTTCAGCTATGGCTCTGTTCTTTAGGTGGGGAGGTCTGAAATGGCCTTGTCCAGCTTCCTGCAGGCTCCCCTTGCAGGCCGTAGCATATTCTAGAGCAGGTCTCTGTTAATCGTTCCAGCTGAAGATATTTTACTTTGTGTAATAGGCAGAGAGAAGAGAATGACATACACATGTGCTTGCATCTGTTTCATTCGCACTCACCCTCCATCCCCCATTGTCATGTGCCAGGTTGTAGTTTTATTGCCATTAGGAAGCAGATCAGGAATGAGTAAAGCTTCCCCAACCAAATCCACACATCTAGACTGACTCAATATTTTCAAAGGGGAAAGATAGTAAAGACTTGGATTGTGAATTGGAGCAATGTGGCAAGAGATGAGCCTGGGCTGGAGCCATATGGTTGTAGTCCTTTCACTCCCCATTATAAATAATATTTTACTAGTGCAAAATGAGATAGCATCATCAGAAAAGGCTGACAGTGTTCCATTCCACAAAACTTGGGTGATTCATGGGGGAAGCATGTTGTTTCTGCCATAGCTTTTCTTGTATAATAATATTTACTTTCAGATAGAATCAGCAGTAACAGTCTAGGCACAAGTTATTATTAGTGTGTCTGTTTGAGAGAGAAACATTTCATTGACAAAACCTGAAAAAAAAAATATTATTTCAGGCTTTCAGAATATCTCCAGAAAATTGCAGGCATCATGCTCCATAGTGAATTGCATTCCAGTGTCTTTCGATATTGATGAAGTTAATGCATATGTGTATTTCAGAGTGATTGTCGTGGTTTAAGCCCAGCCATAACTCAGAACCACACAGCTGATCGCTCACTCCCCACCCTTCCTCCCCCCGCTCCTGGAGGGATGGGGAGGAGAATCGAAAGAATGGAGCTCCCACGGGTTGAGATAAGAACAGTCCAATAACTAAGGTATAACACAAACCACTGCTGCTACCACCAATAATAA
>WYDI02015529.1:0-17004 GCA_009867235.2 Psittacus erithacus
CATGGAACCTTACTAAGCAGGTTTCTGAAGACGCCAAAGTCTGCTCTCTTGAAGTCCAGGGCAGTGAGCTTGCTACAAGCTCTTCTCACTGTTCTGAGGATCTCGAATTTGAACATCTCATGATTGCTGCAACCAAGGCTGCCCTGGAGCGTCACATTTCCAACCAGCCCTTCCCTGTTGGGGAGCACGAGGTCAATTTAATAAACAATCTTTAAGCACCTAGCATAATTTTTGGATGACTGGTAATAGCTTCCATCATGAACTCATTACTATAGTGCCAATCATTATTAATAATAATAGTGCTAGTTGTATCAGTAGACAAAGCTGAATATTACATAATGATAAGCCACATTGTATTCCCTCCCTTGTCCCCTTTCACTGACAGTATACTCATTTATTAGTGTATTCATATATTGCATAATTTAATTGTTGCTATCGTGGTATAGAATTATGGAATAATATTTTGGAGGGGACCTTTTAAAGTCATCAAGTACAACACACCTGTGATAAGCAGGGACATCTTCAACTGCCTCAGGTTGCTCAGAGCCCTATCCAGACTGACTGTGAATGTTTTCAGAGATGGGGCTTCTGTATCCTCTCTGGACAATCTGTTCCAGTATTTCGTCATCCTTGTCATAGAAAATTTCTTCCTTATATCTAGTCTGAATCTCCGCTCTTTTGGTTTAACACCATTGCCCCTTTTCCTGTCGCTACAGGCCCAACTAAAAAGTCTGTCCCCATCTTTCTTATAGGTCCCTTTAAATATTGAAGGCTGCAATAAGATTTCCTCAGAGCCTTCTCTTCTCCAGGCTGATCAACCCCAACTCTCTCAGCCTTTCCTCATAGGTGAAATGTTCCATCCCCATGGACAGGTCCATGTTGTTTCTGTAATAAGAATTCCAGAGCTGGGCACAGTACTCTGCAAGGGGAGTGTCACCAGGGCAGAATAGCAAGGCAGAATCACCTCTCTCAACTCACTGCACATGCTTCTTTTGATGCAGCCCAGGCTACAGTTGGTTTTCTGGGCTATGAGCACACACTGATAGCTCATGTTCATCCACCACTACCCCGAAGTCCTTCTCCGCAGGACTGCTTGAGCATATTGAGATGCCTTCCTTCCTCAGCTCGTATTGATACAAGTGATTACTCTGACCCACATGCAAGAGTTTGCACTTGCCTTGTTGAACCCTGTGAGGTTCGTATGGGCCCACTTCTCAGCGGCACCTTGTCCAGGTCCATCTGAATGGCATCCTGTCCTTCAGGCATGTCAACTGCACAATTTTACTACTGTTGAAATATGCTTAGTTTAAAATATTAATTCACTTGGTGTAACATTTGGATGTACTAATTTCAGTAAGGCCTCAAGGTAGTGGTCAAAGAAACAGCAGTTGTGGACCATTGTTCTGAGAGGTGATGAACAGCTGAATTTGATAGGCAGACCGAGGCGTTAGCCAGAGATTAAGTAATGACCTTTTTTAATTTATTGAGCTTAATAGCACTGTTTTCTATATGCAAGTTTCTATCTCAAAATGGAAGTAGATGTAATATGATACTGCTTCTATAGTGCCTGACTTTCTGATAAAGTAAGTAAGTAAAAGAGCAGCTCAGTAGCTACTTTGTTGATATAGAGCATTGTGTTGGAAGGTAAATACCCAATAAACATGAAGAAGAGTATTTGTTGAATTCTCACTGATAACTGCTAAACAGACAATTCCTGTAGGAAGTAATGGCAGATTAGTAAACCATGGGTGGTTAATCATTTGTTTAGAAGGTTCTATATTGGTGAATCCAAAGAGCAGGTGTATACTGATGTCATGCTGTTTCTTGATATGTAACGTTAGTTGAAATACCTAGTGAGGGGCCCACAATGAAAATCAGCATCAGAACATGCCAGTAAACTGTAGAGCTAGCGTATAGTATACATTTACCTAAGATTACTGATTTGTATTATGCAGTACATTGGTATTATAAAAGTACAGAGCTGTGAGAGACTGATTTTTATCACCAGTACTTACAAGGCTTGCATTTATATGCAGGAAAATGCTGCAAGGTGCATTTTAGCACCTGCATTTAATGTCTCAGAATGTCAGTCTTTAGCATACTTCAGTTATGTTCATGATACATGTACTCAGTCTTTCCACCACTGTGACACATTTCAGTATGAATATGACAGAAAGCTTGGCAAAACTGTTGGGAAATAATGGCAGAATTGCACACCTTGAAGCTTTTTGCATTGCTGAGAAAGAAGAATCAGGTTCTGATTTGTCTTATTCTTAACATCTTGACAATACAATGACAATTGACCTAACAAATGTTATGGATTGAATCCTTTTAAAACTATCAAGAAATTTTGTTTCCAGGGACAAAATGATTAGGTCTTAAACCATTTTTTTACTAACGTCACTGAAAATAACTATGTAAAGGAAAAGACCATTAATAAAAACCAAAGCACAGTAGTTCAAAATATGAATAGCATTATGTAGGCAATGTAACTGAAATAGTTCAATAATATATATATGAACTACTTCTTTCTGCAAATACCTTTTCATTTGTGGATGCAAAGACTTTTTTGTGTAATACTACAGTGTCATTTTTTTACATTTCTAACTTTGTTTCCCTGGTTGCACACAACGGAAGGTGTAACTCATTTATTAAGACCTAAGTGTATTTATGTCCAGCTAAGATTAACTGGAATATTTTCTTCTCCTAGACTAAGCTTAAATGCTTCCTGGGATTTCAGCTTGTATTCGATCTACAGGTCTGCTTGGGTAAAATCAGATGTTCTGTCCCATCTGCCAACTCCTCATGAGATCCCCAAGAAGAAGTTGAGCAGTTCTCTACCTTTGCGTGGTATAAATAGTGTTATTCGGTAGCAGTACGTAACTTTCAGCTGTTTCTGTTTCTGTGTTCTTTAGATTGTTTTTTTGCCTTTTTTTTTGTTGTTTTTTAATGTCATCAGCTTGCACGTGTTCAGAATTTTCTAGTTGTCTTCAGATTCAGAAAAAAAAATTAAGCTCAAGCTTAAATTCTGAAAGTGGCAGCTTAGAAAATTTTGATTCATTGACTTGTCATGAAAGCAAACCGTTTCATTGTCACTGTGATAACATCCAAATGTTTTCAATAAAGTGGCAGTTTCTACTATGTGGATCAAAAATAAATGTACTATGACAGTGCAGTGATATTGCTTCACATATTTCTTTGATTTGTAATGTAGTTTTCTGTTTCTTAATGTTTAAAAACCTCAACAAAACAAACCCTGAACATGTTATTCTAGCTTTTTTTTTCTTTCTTTCTTTTTTTTTTTTTTTTTTTAAGTATAGATCTTCTCTACAGCTCCTGGGTGAAAACCAGTCATTTTGTTGTACTAAGATTAGTACTGAAACTTCACTGGCTTTTGTTAGAAACTCTCAATGCCCATAGAAACCTGGGGTTTTTGAAAACCCGTCAAAGGTGAACACAAAAGTTTTCTTATCATACAGATGAGAAGGAAGAGACATGCGTGGAACAACAGTGTTTCATACAATCATCACTTATCTAGGACATAAAAATATCTTTGTGGAATATCAGTTGTTCTGTGAAAGGTAAGGAATAACAGTTGGGCACTCTTCTCCTTTCTTTCCCCAGGCCCACAAATATAACTGTTTGAAACTGGTTGAAATACTTATTTTATGAAGATAAATTTCTGTTTATTCTTTACCTTTCAAAAAAGTTGCCTAATAACACATAAGCAAAAGAAATTAATAAACTGAAAACAAAAAAAGAAAAAGCAACCTCAGTTGCAGAAAATTGATTTTAAGCTGCTTCTTATTTGTACAATGAATGAAAGAATGTCTACTGCATAGACATAGTAAAACTAATGATTTTAAGAAAACCTATTTATGGATTTTAAGGCATGGTGAGAGTAAAATGGAGGCTTTTGGCTATATGCGGATCTTACAGATATGTTTCATATATTACTCTACTTGTCGTGGAAAATGTCTGTATTCCTATAAAAATCTTAGAGTATGTGTTTCTGAGGTGACTTTCTATACACGCTTCAATTAATGTCATTGATAAAATGGTATTAAAGACAAGTATCTCAAATCTTAGCTGTGAGTGTGAAGAGTGTTAAAATGTGTGATCATCACCTCACTTGGAGACCTCATTTGGAAGTACTGAGACCTCACTTGGAGTATTGTGTACAGTTCTGGTGTCCTCAACATAAAAGGGATATGGAACTGTTGGAGCAAGTGCAGAGAAGGGCCACGAAGATGATCAGGGTATGAAGACAGGCTGAGAAAGTTGGGGCTGCTCATCCTAAGGAAGAAAAGGCTGTGTGGAGACCTAACAGCCTTCCAGTATCTGAAGCGAGGCCTGCAAGGATGCTAGAGAGGGACTCTTCATTAGGGACTGTAGTGATAGGACAAGGAGTAACAGGTTGAAACTTAAACAGGGAAGTTCGGGTTAGATATAAGGAAGAAGTTCTTTACTGTGAGGGTGGTGAGGCACTGGAATGGGTTGCCCAAGGAAGTTGTGAATGCTCCGTCCCTGACGATGTTCAAGGCCAGGCTGGACAGAGCCTTGGGTGGCATGGTTTAGTGTGAGGTATCCCTGCCCATGGCAAGGGGGTTGGAACTAGATGATCCTGAGGTCCTTTCCAACCCTAACTATTCTATGATTCTGTGATCTGTGGTTGGATGGTGGATGATCCAATGGCTGATTAACAACCTGTGTTGTTTTTTGTTGATTTGTTTTAAAGGCTAATTGTTTTTGCCCAGCAATCAGACAGAAACTGTACTTTTTGTGCTTTGGTGAATCCAGGTAGTTGATGGCTTTCTGTGTTTGTCACTGTGAAATGGACTAAAACATCTGGCAAGATCTTGTGTTTTGAAAGTGGAGTCAAAAGGCTTGTAAGTTTCTTACTGGAGGTTTCTATAGCCTGCTTTTCTGCACCACTTATAATTCGATTGAATAAAAATCAGCTGTGTGTACCTTGTTTGGTTTTCTATTAAAAGAAGCAAATGGTATGTTAGCTGATTTATACTTACTTATTAGAAGTTTACAATGGTCAAATTAAAGCCAGAATTAGGATTCAGTAAATAAATAGTATCCTTAAATTATTGGCCTACTAAATTAATAGAACAAATTATCTAATGAAACTGTGAGTTTGATACTGAAATAAACTATTTCTTATTATTCTTGTCTTTGGTAAAAAAGCCAACCTCCTCTTCAGCCAAGTCAATAGCTTGTGCTGTAGCATACTGTGAATAACCTAGCTACTGAAGAACAAAGTGCAGTAGCCTCTGTTGGATGTGACATGTTTCTGCACTGTTGCCCTTAGTGTATAGCAGTTCCTTTATAGTGGAGAGAAAGACTGTCTTCTATATGGTGATTTGTATCTGAGTCATCTGAAGAAATGTCTGAAATTGATCAGATAAATTGCACTTTTAAACTATATATTTCCAACAAAAGGGAGCCTACAGAGACTAGCAATGTGTCTTATAGATATCTGTAGTTAGAGAACATGAATCCTATTCTTCAATGTACATTTTGATCTTAAATGCTTGCAAAGTTGAATTTCTCTAGTAAGTAATTATTGTGCCATTTTTAACATGAAGGGATTAACTAAAGAGGATGTTGTAAGAAAGCAAAAAAGAGTGAGTCTGTGGAAAGTTAAGATGTCTGGTATGATGTATTTCAAAAGACTTCATGTAGTAATGACAAGAAACTACATACAGGTTTGTCCTTTCCAACAGCAGAGGCTTGGAATCAAAAAAGTCTTAAAACTTCAGATTTTTGAGGAAGGTAGGGAAACAATGCTCTGTTGGCTCACAGACAGGAACATACAGACTTAGAGACCTCTGATGACCAACTAAAGACTGGTACAAGCAACAGTGAAGGTGTAATGTTACAAACAGACATAACACGTGTTGTCATACCAATTCTGTGATGTTATTGAAGAAATAGTGTAAACATCAGTGTGATAGGATGATATGCTCAGAATTTTAGCACAGGGTTAAACCAGCTCAGTTGCTAACAGTGGCATGTAAAACTTCCTTGGAACTTGAGAATTGTGAGATGTTCCATGGAGATATGGTTCTGTATGTCTGACATCTCTACTGGGCAAAGGACTGAACACTATTGTGAAGGATCCAGTTACTGAACATGAGGTAAATGTAATCTACGTGAAAGAATACAAGCTTGCTTTAAAAAGATGTCTCACGTTCAATTTCTTTTGATTGTTTTGGAGGAGTGAGGGAATATATAAATAATTTGCTGGAGACTACTTGAATTCCCAAAAGGGCTTTTGAAGGAATTTCAGCATCCATGGAGTAAAAGGTAATATCTGGTATGGATAAATAATTCACAGCATGAAAGGTAAGTTCTTGCACCACCAAAGCACTTCAGCAGGTATCTGTTCTGATATCTGTTAACATATTCTTTCATAAAACCTCCATAAAAGAAGATTGACCCAGTGATGTGGTAAAGTTTGCTGGTAGTACAAAGCTACTTAACATAAAAGAATAAGAGGTGACTGTCAAGAGCAACAGAACCTCACAAAATTGAGTGACTGGGCAATAATATGGCAAGTGAAATTCAGTGCCATCATATACGAACTGAGGCATAACAGTGTTGAGAATAGTTTTGTGTTTTAACTGATGGGTTTAGTGCATCACTACTACTTGGAAAAAAGGCCTTGAAGTTGAGATAGATACTTTGTGGAAACAACAGATCAACGCTTGACAGCAGTCCAAGCAGCAAGTGATATTAGAAAGAATTAGAAAAGGAACAAAGAACAGAGCAGTGAATATGATTTATAGTACTGCATAAATCCACAGTTTCTCACAGTGTATGTGACGAGTTCTGGTTGCCTGTTTCATAAAAGAATTTGTGAGTATTGGGGAAAAAAATTCAGAGAAAAGCAACATGGATACTAAGTAGTCTGGTCTGCAGCTTGTATTTTAGGTACAGGTGCAGGTGCTAGAACTCATTAACTTGGAAAGTAGATGACTAAAAGAGATAGAAGAAGTCTACGTAATCATGACCAAGAGTAGACTGCTCACTGATTCTTCCATTGCCACAAACAGGGTTTACTAAATGCAAAGTATGCAGAACTGGTTTAAAACAAAAGGGTGTAGTTCCTTATGCAAAGAGTGATAGACATCTAGAAGTCTTTGTAACTTGTGCAAATTGGTTGTGTACGTGGATGCAGTGAATGCAAAATGTTGGCGTGTATTTGAGTAGAGAAGAACTTTGAGGAGAGATTAAAAGGAGTTTACTGCACGTTTCACCTCACACTCGGGAAATCCCATGAATTGAAAATATTTGTGGGCTGGAAAAACATAATGGGATAGTATCAGAAATAAGCTGTTTTAATCTTTCCAGCGTATGTTCCATGGCTATTTGTAGAGTGCAGATACTGTGCTAGTGGCACTCTTCATCCACCTCAGTATGATTAAATATTGCTCTTATTGAGAATTCATAGAACAAGGCGTGCTTTATTCTGAAGAAGTTTTTCATCTCATCGTAGTTTTCAGCAAGAAACAAGTATATGTTGCAAGTATTTGGAGAGTTAACACAAGTGGGGATTGCAGGCTGCAGCCTGAAGATCCCATTTAAATGAATGAATAGCAGACCTCTTTCCAGTTTTTTGTGCAAAAAGTTCAACCAATTGCCTGAAGATTTTACAGAACCAATACAGAAGTTGCCAGTTAAGCTGCAGTTTGCATAAAAAGCAAACAGATAATACTATGACTGGCTGTGATTTTTAAAATTCATACATTATGTTTACCCTTTTCCTTCTTCTTCTTTGTGATTTCTGCTTTCTTGCTCATATTCTGAAGAGATTCTGTATAATGAAGTTGTCTTTGATTATTTTCCAGGAATAGCTTATTAACCATTCAGTTGATATCTTGACCTTCCAATTGACTTTATAATTTATGTTTCCTTTCACTGCACCCTTTCAACAATTTATTTTTATGTGTTTATTATATTGTATCAGGTTGTCTTGTCTACAGCTATATCTATTTTATTAACGCATAACGCATATTAATTATAATTATTTAGTGCTTGGCATTCTAGATCAACTGCGTGTTCATTTCTGAATCACTTCTTTTTTTTCTCCTTATTCAGTATACTGTTCTGAACTAGAAGGGGAAAGATTAAGATAAATAAAACTTGGTCCACTTATGCACTTCTTATTTTCCTTTTAATTTATTTTTTTTTTAGCTCAGTGACAGGCATCACGAGGGTACTACGATAATATTGCAATTCTAAATGCAGTTGTTGCCAGCCACATCAATGTGATCGCTATTTTAAATATAAATTTTGTATCATCCTGTATGCTGACCGGGCTTGGTTGCCTTTGTGGTTGTGGTTTTTTTTTTTTTTTTTTTTTTTTTTTTTGGGGGGGGGTGGGGGTTTGTTTGTTTGTTTTGTTTTGTTTTGTTTTTTTGTCTTTTCATGCCCTTAAGGCCAATCAGTTGTGCCTGCATTGGGAAGAGATTAAACCTGGGAATGAGGGGGCAGCAAGGGCAAAAGGCGGTCTGCAAGAGGAGTTAGGACATGGGCATGACAGCTGGTGGTGCCTGAGCCAGGGTAAGGGAACAGGCCTGTAATGGTGGCTGAGGTCAGCCAGCAGTCCATGGTAATGGGGTAAGTCCAAGATCAAGACAGGAAGTCAAGCCCATGAGTCAGGATTAAAATCTTCAGAGTGTGTGACCCAGCACAGGCAGGGCTGCAAGCAAGCAGGCTGGGGACATAAAGATGGGAGGGGACACAGCTGGGACAGCTGACCGCAACTGACCAAAGGGATATCCTAGACTGCATGATGTTGTACTCAGCAATAAAACTCAGGGAAAGTTAGGGATTGGTGGAGGCTGCTGATGCTTGGGGACTGGCTGGACACTGGAAGTTTGGTGATGAGCAATTATTTTTCATCACTTGTTTTCCTTGGGTTTTATTTTCCTTTTATTTTCCTTTCTCTTTGTTTTTATTTTTTTTCTTTTTTTTTTTTTCTTTTTTTTTTTAATTGTTAAACTGCCTTTATCTCAACTCATGAGTTTTCTCACTTTTACCCCTTTGGTTCTTCCCTCATCCAGCTGGGGAAGAGATTGGCTTTGTGGTGCTTGGTTGCTGGCTTGTGTTAAACCATGGCACATCCCTTAGGAAGAAATGGGGATTGCACCCAAACCAAGATACATATATGGTCCGTAATTTTTAGTTAGAGAAGAATTTTCATAACATGAGCAGAGGTGATAAAGGAAAAGTATTTCCTACATCAGCAGTAAGGGATACTAGTAGCATTTGCACTTTCTTGTTTGATTTTATCATTTGAACTGGAGTGTACAAGACTGAAATTTTAGAAAAATCAGAAAAAGTTGTCTTTTGGTAATGCAGAATCTGCTGCCTGGAAAAGAAACCATAAATTTCAAGCTGAGCTACAGATTTTAAGAATAAGTTTAGCACTATTGCAGCACAATTCTAGATTCTTTATATTACAGAAATTTTTTGATGTTGAGCTTTTTCAGAATCATTATCTATAGGAGGCATTTTGTCATCATCAGAGAAAGAGAGGGTTGTCGTCCTGAATTCTAGCAACAGAATTCGCATTAGAGGGAAAAAGCTGTAAGGGTCAAGTGCAAATACCAGGCATTATTAATAGTTTCAAAATATGGGCAGATTTTATGGCTCAAATCCATAGCATTGTTATGAAGTATTTATGCAATTCTGTGATAAAAGGAGTGCTGATCAGATAATGTTGTCTACCTTAAGAAGTTTCAGTAGGACAAAACCCAAAAAGAAAGAACAGTTCTCCAGGAGGAAGATCTAACAAAGAGTACAAGGAAGAGTTACAAAAAGGAAGAAAGACTTCATTTGTTCGTGTGTTTATTGCATTTTTTTGTTTTTTTTTTAAGGAGAAATAAAAATGCATTTGGTAGGATGTCAATCTCTAGTGAATAAAAATGAGACATGATGGTGCACCTAATGGAGGATGCTTAGTTTGTGTTTATGTGGTTACAGCTGTTTTTTGTATAACCTGTTTGAATGTGTTACTTTCTTACACCTTTGTAAGAGAGAGACTTGGGAAAAAGAAGGGCACTGAGGTTCAAAGTCTGAATCATCACACTTTACTGTCAGACTTTGGATATGTTTATAATATAGTCTCATTAGGATGCAAATCTGTATGAGCCTGCCAACATGTGGGAAACTAAGTTGCTCTTGAGACAAATCATACTTTTGAATTTGGAGCTGGAATATGTGATCTTTTATCAGTTTCTTAACTGACTTCTTTGTACAGCTTGTCTCTAAATGTGGCCTGGGTTATAGATTTTACTTTGAAAATTAATATAATTAAAAAATTTCTCTTGATGTGCTCGCACTTATTGAGGGTGAAGTGGACATCTGCAGTCTTTTGCTTGGTGTTAATTTGCTTAGAATTAAACAAAACTGTTCTTGATCTTTCCTATCAATAGAAATACTGCATTATTTTCATTGCATCTGCTGCCAAATAATTCAAACTGTATATAATTTTTTGCTCAAGGTGTACAGAAAGCTATTAATACTAATTTTTTATTACTGTCTAAAAATCTGGAGGATTGTTACACTGTGCCAGAAAGAAAGACTTATTATATTCTGAGAAAACTGTGATGATAATATGTAACATGATAAATGAAAACTAGATGATAACATGGATTTAAAAAAAAAAAACAGTGAAGAATTCCTACACTGTCCTTAAATTCCACTTCTTCAGAAGTGTAGATAGACTAATAAAATGATTAGACTTCTCACAGGATAACTGTATCTCTGTCCAGGCAAACATCTTGTAAAGTCTAAGGAAATAATAAGTAGTCCACACAGAGTACAGTGCATGTAACTGTAATACCTTAGATAAGTATTTTCATTCAGGTGTGGTTTAGGGGTTCAAGAAAAGATGTTAATGTGGAGATAAATGTATGATATCACTGGCATTGCCATACAAACCCATTACAGAGACTGGGACAGTGAACGCTAGATGTCAAGTACGTCTCTGCCTTTTGCCAGTACCTTCATTTGTGGACAATTCAGTGCCTGTGAAATAGAAAAGATAATGCCTATCCTTTTTGTTGAACTGTGTTACATCATTGTATCAAAGGTAGTAATGCTTCTTTCTTTTTTTTTTTTTTTTTTTTTTTTTTAAAAATCCTTAGCTGAAAATGGCATCTGACTTGTGGCAGCTGGCTCGTCTCCAAAAAGGCTGCCAGAAAAAAAAGTATCAACTCAAACACCTCAAAAATTAACATCCAAACAAAACCCAGAAGTCCTTTGTACATTTTTTTAATCCCGTTACAGCCCCAGATTTGATTCAAAATCTGACTCATCTTTATAACTTTTACCTAGGGAATACATCTTGATTATCAGGAGTTCATGGTAAGTTAGAAAATTCAAAAATACATTTTCAGCTGTATGTTGATGTGTCAGTGAACTGATTAAAGAAGAAAAAAATCTCTTGATCCAGGTAATGGGAAACAAAGTTGCCTTACTATGTAAAAATTAGTCTTAATGACTGGAGGGAATGAGAGAATGTATTGCATTCTCTTGTCTTTCATTATGTATTAATAATAGTCAGTAGCTAAAAGCCAGTTTTCTAAAATACCTGGTGACAGGCACAACTTCCTTACTTTTCTCTGCTGTGATGTAGAGTGATGTAAAAGTTACGAATTCACAGTTGGTGCCATCTGACATTTTTGAAATGCATTGGCAGTGTCCTAAAGATAATTTGCATTATTCCAGTGCTTTCTTACCCCCTGTAGAGATTCTCTAATCATGCTGAAATGTATTGTTTCAAACATTGGCAGATGCCCTGTAGTGAACAGAAATCACAGAATTTTTTTTTGTAAATGTTCCAAAATAAATATGGCAGTTATGATGGTTATACTTTTAGTTGTATTTTCAGATAAAGTACAGTGGGATGGCAGGATATCAGTAGGGCACTTGTGAAAGAGACAGGTGGGGACAGAACTGGCTTGAAAACCAAAATACTTGCTTCTTCAGTGTACATAACACGCTCAGTAATTGAGAACTTACCTATTTATTTACTGCCGAACCTGATGAGTAATTTATTTCATGTTAATTCTGTAATATGTGGAAAGATCTGTTAGTTCTTAGAAGACCTCCTTTCAGTAATTGTGACACGTGTACTGAATTTAGTGGTTATTGGGTTGTAATGATCTGTTTTGTATCAATCTAGTAGAATCTGATAGGATTCTCCCCGCCCATCATTAATACTTGTTGGACTGTATGAGTAGAGGATGTTTGTAATTCTTTTCTAAATAGTTGTTGTTCTGCTCTGTGTTTTGTATATGCCATGAGTGAGTGAGCTTTTTAGTCTTTTAATATTATGTTATTTGTAGAAAGATGTGTATTTTTATTTCAGGATTCTTGTGCTCTTTGCATTGTGCAACTAGAAAAATGTCTTCCATGAAAGTATAATATCAGATCTTTCTGAAATTGGGAAATTTAGCATCAACATCTTGTATGATGTGTTTATGGGAGTGGGAAGAGGTCATTCCCTGCTTTTTAGTATTTGATTCCCCTGGCAGAATGGTGAATGATGTTGTTTTTGGGGTTTTTTTTTGGTTGGTTGGTTGGTTTTTTTTGGTGTGTTTCTTGTTTGGTTGTTTGCGTGTTTTTTTTTTTTTTTTTTTGTTTTTTTGTTTGTTTGTTTTTTGTTTTGTTTTTGGTTTTTTTGTGTGTGTGTGTGTGTGTGTTTTTCATCATTTCAGCATCAGTAATGATACAGCAACTTGCCTGGTATATTTTACTTTGTTTTTGTTTTTCTTTTTTGACTGTTAGAAATGTATGGTAAAAATATACAATACAATTTCTTTTGCAGACCCTACAGAAGGACATTTACAGAGTCTGTTTGTGATTGCTAAATAGCACAAAAACTATATGGCAGGCAGATGCACAGTATGAACAATGTGGAATTAATTCTTCCACCAGTTATACTGTAGGAAATCTGTGGAAACTTGTGACCCCCTTAGACTTCTTCAGAATATTTTCTGCAGACAGGTGTATGTCATTGATTGGATTTTGTTGATTATATGCTTACATAAAATCAAAAAGGATGCTCATATAAATGTTGCCATATATTATTTAATCTGGTTCCACTGTAGGGAGATAGATGGGGCAGAACTGCTGTGACTGCAGTTACTGGGACAGCTTGCATTGACTTCAGTGAGTTCATGATCAAAGATTTTACCCTTCAAGGAAGTCAATGCTTCTGTATTGTACTCCTATCTATTCTACTGAGGGTCACTCTCTAGCAAACATCATTTTAATACACAGTATACTTCCTTCAACTAAAAAAACCCCAAACCTCAAGATTTATGTGATTTTCTTTTCTTTAAATCATTACATAGCAATTAAAGCAAAGCAATGACTGGGGAGTAAGTAGAAAAGTGTATTTCATATCCTTTCAGTGAACTAATAAAAAATTTATGCCATTTTATAATACAGTATAAGCTGATGCAGGGTTACGAGGGATTGGAAGTAGGATGTTATTCTTAGTACAGAGCATCTGTGTTTATAAAGCAGATTTTGTCATTATATCAGCAAGTATAGTTTACACTGGTTTATGTAGATCAGAAGTATTATGTGCTAGTCTTTCAGTATTAAAAAAGCATCACAGCAGACTGTTGAATTTTATGGTGATATTAGGATATGATAATTTACAAATTAATAACTGCTTTTGAAATAAAACTAGAATCCTCTAGAAAGATATTTTTTATATATATGATAAGAAAGAAAGATGCTTCCACTTTATGAAGGTTAACAGAATTTCAGATTCCTTTAGTACAGGCAACTGCAAGTGGCCTTAAAAATGTCTAAAAAATGTTATTATTTCTTCAAGGTTGTCTTTTTTTTTATTTTTTATTTTTTTGATATGTGTTCTTCCATTGTTCCCTATTACAGAAATTCTGTTCCTATAAATTGTTCCTGTAATTTTTTTTTTCCCCCTGGGACTAGCTGCCCCTATTTCCACCTCCTAGCCCCCCTAAAAACTCTGCTATTTTTCATTGGTTTACTGAATCTGATCCTAATTATTGCATAATGGCATTTTGTTTTATATCCTGTATTGCTTTCACCTGTATTCCTATATAAGGTCTTAACTGTGCCTAAAAAACCTCATGTGTAGTTCGACCTGTAGCATGTTTTAAGATGGTGACACACCAAATCAAAATATTCCCTTAAAATATTCCACCATGATCTTATATATATATATATATATATTTTAGCTCACTTTTCAAATAAATTTAGTGAATTTTGAGTATAATATTAGATGGATTAATTAGAAACAGTACTCCACTTTTCAGTATGGTGCTATAAATTGTAATGGTTCAGGCTGCTACCTACAACCCCACCAATTGCTTCAAAATTATTCCATCCAAATTGTTTGTTAGGTTGTCTACATTCTTAACCAACTAGTGGATTACTACTTGTGGAATGAATGTAGGCCCAGGAAACCATGAATTTATTATTAGATTAGTTAAAGTTTTAGCAGTCTAATGAAAGAATTATTGTTCTGTTCTACACTGCATTTTTATTTTTTGGGTAGTAGGTACTTCATCAGTGCAGAATTCTGCTTGTTATTACTATCTATTAGTTGGAGATAAATAATAATTACAATTGCATAATACAGTTGTACAAAGCTCAGCAAAAGCTAAAGCAAAGTGTTTATTAGTCATCTGGTGATTAGACAATTGCTTTTACTGCTGAACAAGCTAAAACAGAAGTCATGGCAGTCCAAAACAAGTTTAGACAAAGTCTTAACAAATCCTGAGGCTTGTGTTCTTAATTTAACAGAAAGCATCTGGACTTCTTACAGCAATAGTGGTGACATTATTGGGGTATATGGCTGCACATATCTGATGTACACATGAACCAAAGATGAACAACACATCGTTAAGTCTGTGATACTGGGTACTCAAACAGAGCATAATCCTTTTAAAATAGGTGGGTATTTGTACCCATCATTCACATTTATGTTGCAGTCTTGCTTTCTGCTCATGCACGTGCTTTAGAGAGAGAAGGTTTTGTTCCAGCTATACAGATAGTAAACGCTGACATGTAAACTACCTTCCTATCATACAAATAACAGGTCAGTGTCAGAAATCAAAGACAGCCACTGTATCTCTCAGTTTCCAGATATATTTCAGGCGTATAAAATATTAATCATCCTTATGCCTGTTGTTTTTTTTTATTTTGTTTTTGTTCTTTTGTTTTTGTTTTGGTTTCTTGCTATGTAATACTACTAATTACAATTTAGGAATTTTTTGTTTTTTTTATTGGAATCATAAATCATAAATTGGAGTATTTCCATACTCAGTACTAAAGTAACAGTGTAATGCTGCCATTGTCTGAGGCTGTACATACCTGCTGATTCATTACTCTGTAATGTTATTCTGTGATAAACAGATTAAAAAATTATACAGCCAACACATTATCATTTCAGCAAAGGGAATATTTCCACCATTATGAAGCTTTCAGAACTTGGTTGTATTTCTGGAAGAAGTGGGGGGAATAGACGAAGAATACTTCTCTTTCATCTCCTATCCACATTGGTCCATGAGTATTTTGCTGATTTTTGGATTTGGGGTTTGGTGTTTTGTTTTTTTTTTTTATTAGCTTTTTTGATTTGATTGCTCTTCATATCTCATGAATATAAGCAACTTAGCAGCATTTCTAAAGAGTGAAACAAGCTTTCTCATATAGTTCTGCCAAAGCACTGACCTGCAAAACCCGTGGGATTTCTTTCCTTGGCCTCTCCTGAGTAGAAATTGCCAGTCATTCAGAACAGTGCCGAATTTGTGTAGTGCTTTTGTGATGTGAGAAAGGATCTACTAAATGCGTGTGGGAGACTTACCCAACTGATTTATTTCATTTCAGTTGCAAACAAAATAAATGAAGCCACTAGGCGTAATCTAGGTGCTTCAAGAATAAAAAGTTAGTATCTTGCTTGCAGCTAGTGAATTGATTGTTCTTTCTAACTGTTTGGATACAAATATAAATGGATTTTTTTTTTCTTTTCTTTTTTTTTTCTCCCTATGTTATGCTTAATGGAAACTAAAGCAGAAATGAAAACAGTGAGCGCTCTTTTCTGGTATTTGCCAAGAAAGACAAAAAAGAATGACTGGGAAACACTTGACAGACGGACTTGGAAAAAAGGGGTGGGGGCTATCAGAGAAACTAAAAGATCTGAGAATGAACATTCAGGGAAATATAAGAGACTTGAGGTGAACCATGACTTTGGCAAATCTCAGTCTGGTTTCTGGATGTAAGGGAAACCATGAGCTGAGTTAATACAAGCTAATTTCATTAGAGGAGAAGAAATGGCAAATTAAAGATGGAAAAAATCAAGGGAATCAGGATTGAATCTGTCTGTCATGTCCATGAAAACAAAAGTGGAGAAAAGAAAAAGGGATAGAATATGTGCTCTAATGTTGTTACTTCAGAGGAGGCTGGCTAACTGCATAATAGCCACAATAGAGGCAACAGTATCTAGGTATGTGCCCAAGTGTCTTAAAGGCCATGAATTCTTCCTGTGAGAAAGATCTATAAAGCTAAATAATCTTGGAAGACTTGCCTAAGAGCCTCTCACCTTCAAAAATTCTAGAATTTGTGTTTCATGCTTGTGTTCAGCTCAGTATAAAAGATCTTGTTCTGCCAGCCATAATGGATGTATTTGTGATAAGCAGAGGGGTCAGGCAGCAGAGTAGGTGGAGGTATCGTGACTTCACTAGTTAAGTACACCGGGATTCTGAGATTGTCTTCTGACCTATTCAGAGCCTGTCTAGGTCCTTAGTTGGGTAATGTACTGCAGGGAACAGCTAGACTTTCGTTCCTTCAAGCCCTGTTTTGGGTTTTTTTGTTTGTTTGTTTTGGTTTTTTGTGGGTTTTTTTTTTGGGGGGTTCCCTTCCCTTCCCTTCCCTTCCCTTCCCTTCCCTTCCCTTCCCTTCCCTTCCCTTCCCTTCCCTTCCCTT